>PVKE010026667.1:0-22136 GCA_004027555.1 Craseonycteris thonglongyai
GTATGAAATGTCAAGACACCAAGACCCAGATTCCAAACACAGCCTCTCACCCTTCTCTCATTGGGTTGTCCCCACCACACCTGCCCTTGCATCTTTTCAAGCCCTCTCATCTCCAACTTTCTTTATTTTCTCACCACCCATCGTAGCTCTCCCATCTTCCCCTTCATCTCTTTCAGCTAAGACCATGTGAACAATCATTCCTAGTCACCATCTTCCTACTATTCTCAACTACTTTGCCTCCTCATCCTTTGGCTATACCTACCTGGCAAAACCCCAAATCAAGGATAAGCTCTCATTCTGATTTCTCAGGATGAAACACCCACATTGGGTGTCACACCCACGTTGGGTGTCACACCCTGCTGGCGAAGATCCTACCACTGTGCAGGTGAATGCATCATAGGTCTGTGGTCTTCAGCCTCCGGTGAGCTCTTAGCACTGCCCAGGAATCTCTGTGCACATTGTCTGTCAACTCTCTAGCTTCAGTAGAAGATACTTCCTACTTATGTTTAGCATAAGTAGGAACTCAATAAGGCACTCCTCACTTAATGACCGAGTTCTCTTCCTATGTCTATGTCGTTAAGCAAATTGGTCAATAAGCAAGGAGCTTAAAGACACATGTCATGTGGTGTGTCATGGCACCATAGGATATGTATTTTTCAGTAGATATAATGCAACAACACACTTACAAATGAAATAGTTTGTGATTGTGAACACTTCATGCAGTGAATACTACCCAACTGCGGGAACGAGACAAAGACTGAGAAAGGGGATTCCCAGTGCTGAAGAACTGAGTCCTATGTCCAAGCAGCTGTTAAACAGGTAGGTCATTAAATGAGGAGAGGCTCTATATATTTTTTCTGTTTATACATAAAAGGCTAATAATACTAGTGCCTTGAATTCCCATGCCCTCAATTATCCTTCCATTCATTTGTAGCTTTCATCTCTTTCTCTATTTTCAACCAGCTCTTTCATCTCAGAATTTAGATTTCCTCTTAAAAAATAATTCATAGAAATCCTGTCTCTTCTGGGGAAAGTCTCACTTTTCTTCTTTTTTTTTTTCACAACCACACCACTTAGGGAGAAAAAGATTTAATTCAATATCCCCACTTCCTCTCAGCTCAACTCCTCCCCACCCCAGCTTTTCCATTCTGTCTGGGCCACGAGTAATCTTCTAGTTGGTATGTTTAATTGTGTCATTTCCAGAAATCGTGCTTTTTGCCTGTCAGCAGTGTTCAACATCATGCATCACCCTTTTCTTGAAAGTTCTTTCATCCTCACCCACCACCCTCCTTCTGCCGGCCAAGATTCCCCTCTTAGCTTTCCGGCCACCCTCGTCCCTTAAATGTGAGTCCTCTGTCTGACTTTACACTCTACATTCTCTCCCTGGGTAGCTTCAGTCATTCCCATGGCTGCAGTTACTATTACGTGCAGTTTTCAAGTTCTCATATGAGACCTCCTCCCTGAGTTCTGTATCTATATGTCCATTTGCTTATTAGGCATCTCACATGTGTATCCTAAAGGCACCACGATCTCAACATGTTCAAACAAAATTCATCCCCTTCTCACCAAAATATTCCTCTTCCTGTGCTCCCTACTGTGATCAATACAGCCATCAACCCACCCACTTACCTATGCTAGACACCTATCACTTTATTTCTCCATAGTTCTCCCACCTTATTCAATCAATTCCAAGATCTGTCAGTCCAACCTCATAACCATCACACCCATGCCTTCGTCACGATTGCCACAGCTACACCCCTACTTTAGGGTATCGCTACTTCATTGTTGGATCAGTGAAACCACCTGAGTGCTTTTCCAGTCCACCTCCCTTCTCCCCAATTCAAACTACTTTCTATATTACGATAGAATACTCTTTCAAAAGTGCATGTCTAATTAGATCATTCCCTGAGAGCCTCCTGTTATCCACAGGATAAAACCCAAACCCTTTACCTAACAATAACTTGGTCCACCTTTCCATCATCAATTTTCACCCTTCCAATCTTATACCCTGCCATCTAGTTACAGGGAAATGCTTGTGAAGTACTACAGTCTAGTGGTTGGTTGAGTTTTGGTGTCAGATAGACATGTGTTCAGCATCTAGCCCTACCACTTAGTAGTTTCTGGCTATGGACAAGTTACCTATGCTGAGAGCACTACACGCTCCTCTATTTCAGAACACCCATAACACTATATCATCTTGTAAATCCTCTTTACTGTCCATCTATTCCACCGGGCTGTCCTTGAATCGACAGTGCACAGTAGGCCAGCAATACTTATTTTGCATATGAATAAGTGATGAGGATGAATTCTTCCAGCACCAGGAAATTAATTTCTTCCAAATATTGTAGCTTTGCATCAGGTTGTCACAAGGTTTTTCAGACAGGGCACCCAGAGCCTTTGAATCCTCCTACAATCATGTTAGACTCAGAGGGTTTCTAAGGCCTATTACTTTGATGTTTTTAGGTTTTTCTTCACTTGAAAACCCCATCATTGACAGTTGTCAGGTGTTCATTGAAGTGTACAGTGATACCTTGGAATCTGAACATCCCAAAACTCGAACAACTGGGAATTCGAATGAAAACATCAAGCACATTTTGCCTCAGAATCCAAATGCCAACACTTTGTTCGCGTGGGACATATCAACTGTAGGGCCCCGTAGCTTTATCCGAACGCCCGCTTGTCTTGGAACTGGAACATCTTGGAATTCAAACAGGGTTGTAGAACAGATTAAGTTCGAATTCCAAGGCATCACTGTATACATATTCACTCCTCCGTGTGCTTGTGGGTGAGAAAGTACAGTGACACAAAGAAACCATGCAAACATGAGTTGATGGTACAAGTGTTCACTGTGTGTCCATCTTCGTATGAACTACATTCACCCACGATGTCCTAATGTGGATTGGTGAGCTTTCTGGTGTCTCCATCAAGGGCACACCGAACTCGTAATACATTTCAGGGTATGACAGCCAGGGAGTGAGTTAAGTCAGCCCAGTCATAGTAATCACACAAACCCAAAGGGTCAAAGGTGGGGTCAAAGTCAGCTTCAGGGCCAAGTTCAGCTGGCACAAGTGCAGGTGGGAAACCAGCGAGGAGGATCCTGGGGACCAATACAAGCCATTTGTGGTCACCATGGATGACTTTTATCAGTTGGGGTGAAGGGTGTGGTGTTCTACTGCTTTGTAGGCCTGAACTAGGACACATGAGAAAGGATTGGCTTCTGCTTCTTCCTGGGAGTTTGTGGGTCTCTTAGAAAGTCCAGCGTGCCCTGGGATAGCTCCCACCATCCCTGGGGCCACTCTGATTGGCCTCATACCCTACAGTGCAGACAGAAAACAGCCATCCAGGTAGACACTTCGGGACCAGTTCTCTGGGACTCCCAGGTCAGGACCCATAACAAGCCCTCTCTTTATAAAGCAGTAGCTTCAGCAATGAGCCAAGCATTTACTAAGAAAAGAACAATGCAACCAGACGCTGTTATGGATTGCTGGCAACTGGGACTGAAAGCTGACCGTTTATTCTATAGATGTAACATATATCTCACTGGCTTCTGAATTAAATGGGCACCAATTCATTAGGGCAAGCTGAGAGACAGGCAATCTTTTAATGCTGTGTAGACCTCTTCACTCTTGACAAATCCAGCCTTCGCAGCCACACAGTGGTTTTTCCTTTCACTTCCTGTGGGAAAACTTCTGGGGAAATCTAGGTCACTGAGAGTCTACCACTGGATTTACAGCAACAACCAATTTCTGACTTGGCTTTATCTGATCAGCTCTGGAAAATGTTTATAGCCATTATGAGCAGTCTGGTTAAATTGTGCAGACTTGCCATCATTTTTAAAACTCACTCAACCATCAGAGAGTTGATTTGGCGTGCTCCGTCTGTGCCGACCTCGCTTCATTTTGCAAGGCTGGGGCCTCTGTAGCCCAGCCAGCCACTGAAGCCTCCCAGCTGTGTCTTGACTGGCATTTTCCCAAACACTTCCGTATCTCCAGCTACTGAGCGAGCAGCCATTGCCATTTCCTTATCAAGCACAAGGAGTCTCAAACATGGGAAGATCTTGCAACGAGAGCTTGATGCCGCTGGAATAAAATCAAGACTCACGTCTGGCAGTCACCCCACCTCACAATACAAACAGGCCATCCCCACCTGCCCCACGCAAAAATACAGTCAGTGAGGCCAAGAGAAAGACTCATGGTTTCCTTTCTCCCTGTCCTGATCGATGTTGAGTATGGATAATGGGGCCATGGGTGACACACATGTGGATTTTGCTGTGGATTAAATAAAAGGTGTGCTGGTTTCCAGGCCTTCCATCTGTGCTGCGGAAAGAGAGCAGATGTTCCTTGTCAGTCCCTCCTTGCCCCTCTAGCCCCTGCCTTTCCAAGATTCTGCAGCTGGATCTGTCAGCCCCCCGAGGGCTCAGTCCTACCCAATGCCTGAGCCAGCACAGACCACGGTAGGAACAGTGTCCAAAGCTCGGAGGCCCACCCAGGTTCTTCCCTTTCATCTGGTTACCCCTGCTGCCTATTTGATTCTATACACAACCCTGGCCCCTGACTCCAGACTGGACAACCCAGGAGGAATGATTGGGAGTCCGTGCTGTCCCTCCTGAGGTTCTGTCTAGTCTACTACCTCCTACCCTGCCCCTCACTCAGATGGAAGGGCGTCCTCATTGCCCCATTGGCCTCAACTCTTATTACTTTTCTTTTCCTGGATGGGACAGATCCTCACTCCAGATGGCCAGCTGCTCTCGCCTTGTTGACAGTTCCTCCCCTGTGACCGGCCACTTTATTGATCACCAGTTCTATTATGGTGACCAACACCGTTGTGCCCTGGGACAGTGGGCAGCAGCTACATATTCAAATTCAGCCCTTGAGCTGGGGCAGTGACCCTCAGTTCACATGCAGCCTCCACTCAGACCCCTCCCAGTCAGTCACCTGCACTGGGACTTACCCATAATGCCTTCCATCTAGTCCCTTCCAGATATACCATGACTTGCTTGAAGAAAATGCAATTAAACAGCAATGCCAGCAGATACTTGTTACTATTATAGAGGATGCTCCCATGTAAACATTTACCACGAATTTTTAAAACAAGAATTTTCCAACATGCTTTGGAAACATGACTTTAAAAATCCAGTTTATAAAAACAATACTCTTTATACTGTTTTGATCCTATCACCCTTTCGCTGCTCAGTACCCACCTCAGGAGCTCACTGCCCTCTTTGGCCAGCTTTGATATTCCACGATCAATAACTATAATCACAACTCTTCCAAAAGCCCAACTCAGATGAAATCCAACACTTTGCCTATTTGTACCTGCACATGTTCAGTTGAAAATGCTGGAGAAAAATACATGACCCTGTTATCTGTGTTTGCTTTCAGTTCATGACCTCAAATTGCAATGGGGCCTTGAGGTATCCAGAAATTTGACTGCATTTTCCTAGACTAATTACTCTTGAACTGTCCAAGCGGATTATATGCATTACACCTATCTCCTCGAATTTCCAACACATCTTCCGCCTTCCTCATGCCAGCAGATGACCTGGCTTCCCATTTCATTGATAAAACACAAGCAGTCAGGAGGGCTCATCCACACCCTACCATCTCAAAGCTCCAGCCTACTCTTTGGTCCCCCAGGCTCTGCTGTCGCTCTTGTATAAGGACAATCCCCCATTTGTACTCTCAATGACATCTTCACTCCTCCACTCAAGGATGTCCTTCCAGCAACTGTCTCCTCTCTCTTCTACCTCATCAACTGTTCCCAGTCTCTGGGTCATTCCCAACAGCCCTCAGATATCTCTAAAAGCAGCTCCTTGGTGGCTACATGACCCTTCATCTGTACCTTCCCTTCTCTTCATCCCTCTACAGCAAAATTTCTTGAAAGAGTCAACACTCTTTCTGCCTCCAGTTCCTCTCATCTCATTCTCACTGAAATTCAACTCATCCCATGTTCACCTCCACCTCTCCACCCAAACAGCTCCACTCCAGGGTACCCCCGCACTGCTCAATCCAATGCTCGATCCTCAGGCCTCAAATTTATGGGCATATTAGCCACATGGGCCAAAGGTGATCACTCTTCTTTTTCAATTCCAGGCCACTGCTTCTCTTAGTTCTTTTCCTAATTCACTGCTTACCCTTTCTTAATTTCCTTTGATGGTCTCTCACCATGTCCCCCAACAATCCAAAGCGCCCTCCTCAGACCTCTTCTCAATTTAACTTCACCCCCTTGGTGATCTCAGCCAACCTGCTGACTTGAAATACCACACAATTACTGATGATCCCCATGTTTATGTCACCAGCCCAGACCTCTCTTTTGAACTCTGGACTCATACAGCTAACCACCCACCAAACATTTCCACTTGGGTATCAAATAAGTATGTATCTCCAGTTTAACATTTCCAAGACTAAACTTCTATTTTCCCTCCAAAACAGGCCTTCCAACAGCCAGCTCCATCTCAAAAAAGTGAAACCACCCTACGAAGTGCATAAGCCAAATACCCAGGAGCATCCTTGATTTCCTTCTTTCTCTCACATTCCGCATCTACTCAACAAGAAACCCCTTGCGCTCTCCCATCAAATTACCTCCATCATTCACCGCCTCCACCTGCCACCATCTCAGGCCATGTAGGTTTCATCTGTTTCTTAATTACTGCTTCGTCCCTTGCCCTTCTTCTTGGCTGTTTCATCCCAGCAGCTCATATATTCCTTTAAAAGCTCATATTGTATTCCAAACTCTCCAATGAATGCTTCTCTCACCTAAAGTGAAAGCCAAAGTCCGTACCCTGGCATCTAGATGCCTCAGTAATCAATCTTGGCCACCACCTCCGGGGTCACATCTCCTACCCCTCTCTGTCACCCACTCTACTCCTGCCACACTGGCTTTCCCACTGCTTCTTGAGCACACTAAGTATGCTCTCAACTCAAGGCCAACGGCCTTCTGCCAGGAGTGTGTTACCCGGATAGCCACATGGCTAACTCCTTTGTTTCATGTCACAGCTCAACCACCATCTTATTAGGAAGGCTTTTCCTGACCACCCTATAAAGGCATCCCCTTCCCCAGCACTCCCAAGCCCTTGTACGACAAACTGACACACTATGTATTCATTCACCTATTTGTAAATTGTTCCTCTTTCTACATGCATGCATAAGGGCAGGCTGATAAATTTTGCCTCCACCATATTTTTTCACATTAGACATATCTGAATATACCAGTTCTGGGTAGTCACATGGTCTCTGCCCTCCATCATTCTTGACCTTGCACACACAGGTGCTTACAGTTTTCACCCAGGGTACATCGAAATGGGAGAGTATTCAGACGTTCAGTCCAAACACCATGCTGTTGTTGAATTCTTAACAGCGGAAAAAGTTCCTCCAAAATTTTTAAAAGTTTTTGAAAAAGAAGGTGAGGACTTTTTAAAGAAGGTCATTAAAGATGATGACATTTGGGTCCATCATT
Source organism: Craseonycteris thonglongyai (assembly GCA_004027555.1). Classification (NCBI taxonomy): domain Eukaryota; kingdom Metazoa; phylum Chordata; class Mammalia; order Chiroptera; family Craseonycteridae; genus Craseonycteris; species Craseonycteris thonglongyai. Next base: position 7,456 of record PVKE010026667.1, read on the forward strand.
ATGACCCCGAGAACAAAAGGCAGTCCATGGAGTATCACCATTATGAATCACCTTCCCAGTGAGGCCTGAGTTTTGAATTTTTTCAGCTGAGTGATCCCTTATGGCAGTATTCCATGGACTGCCTTCTGTTCTCAGGGTCACAACAAAGGACCCAAGTTTCATCACCTGTGATAATCTTCTTTAAGAAGCCCTCACCTTCCTTTCCAAAAATTTCAAAAAAATTTGGAGGAACTTTTTCTGCTGTTAAGAATTCAATAACAGGGGAAGCTGGGATGGCTTAGTGGGTTAAGCGTTCACCTTGCAGCCCCGTGGCCTGAGGATCGAGTCCCAGCCTTGCTCTGACCTGTGCAGACCCATATGCTGAACTGGGGTGTGTTTCCCATGTGGGAGGCCCCTTGTTCAGCACCCAGCTCACAGGGGCTTGCCTTCCAAAGAGGAGACTTCCAGCCTGGTTTCTGTTCTACGCAGCCCCCTGCCCATCTGTGTGGAATGAAACTATGTCAAAAACTGATAACATACAACTATAGAGACTGCTCTGAGCCCTCCCCCTGCTCTCCGTCTCTCTCTGTCAAAAACAATAAAATAAATCTTAAAAAAAAAGAATTCAATAATAGCACACTGTTTGAACTGAACTCTTCCATTTCAATGTGCGCTGGGTGAAAAATGTAAGCATCTGTGTGCAAGGTCAAGAATGATTGAGGGGAGATTCATGTGACTACATAGAACTGGTTATATCCAGATATGTCTAATTAACCAAAAATATTACAGTGGAGGCAGTTTATCAGCCCGCGTTCATCTATTCGCTATTTATAAACTGTCTCATCTCCCTAGAATGAAGGCTCAATGAAGGCAGAGATGGTATTGTATTTACTATGACACCCTCAGGACCCATCAGTGTGTCTGCCACAGAGGGGATGTTCAAAAAATACCTGTTGACTGAGTTACATAAACTTACTCACTTGTTTAGTGATCACACTTGGTTTCATAGCTTTAAGTGGGTCACATAAAATGAGTTTAAGGAGTAAAATTTCCATCTTACTAGGACCACATTTGCTGGGAAAAAAAAATCAAAGGGACCATGGTTTTAACATTTCTCCTTGTTTAAAAATTGAATAATGTCAAAGATAGAGCCCACATCGTTCTCCACACAAGAAATGTGTACATTTGGTTGGCACAACAGGAGAAATCCATGGCATCGGGACAAATAATAAAGTCACGTTAACAGTCAGTTAGGGGAAGAAAGGTGTGTAACTCTGGATGGAGCTGGTTTGCAGGCCAGGTAATGGCTGGCCCAGAACCCACGGAGGAGCTTTGCTATGGCACTGGAGCCAGGAGTCTAGGAGCTGAGTCCTGCCATCCTGGGCAATTACTACGTCCGGCTACATTTCAAGTAATGATATATTTGATCTGAAGTAACATTGGAGCAAGGCTCCACCATTCAGCCAACACCCTACGTACTTGTGGAATTATTTTAGCAAATGTACCACAATTTTAAAACCAGAGACATGTGCAGATGTTAGAGGTGACCTGGTCCAATTTACCAGATGTATAAATCACCTCTTGCACCTATATATCAAGTATCTGTTCGGTCTCTGCAGCTTGGAACAGGTTGCTCACCATCCCAGGAAGAAGTCAGTTCCAAACTGGGCCAGCTCTAAATGCTGAGAAATTTTTCCTTATGTTGTGTTAACAGCGGCTTCCCTGAAACGAACATCCACTGTTTTGTTTTGGTGCTACTTTCCTGGTGGGGTGGACTCTGTGCTTCCGGTACCAAATTCGATGGTTGTCAGTGGAGCACAGGCTTTCCAATCCTGCCACTTACCAGGAAGGCAATCAAACTGGAATTCTGAAAACAAATAAACCAACTGCCCTTGACATGGTGACTCTAATGCTGGCTACTTTATTCTAAGAAACCTCCATTCCTCCACTCCAGAGGCAACAAAGTTACCAGTTCACTTTCCCAGACTTCTTTGAGCCAGGGCAGTCATGTGACTCAGTCTCCACCAGTTGTTTAACTTACTGCTTCCTGTGGGAAGGCCCCACGCCTGGTGTGTGACCGTCTCCCTAAGAACGGCACAGCACCCACAACTCCTTTGCCCTCGGGAAGCAGACCCCTTATCCCGAGAGCCTCCACAATTGTCCCAATTTCTTCTTCCATGAAACAAAAAAAAAACCCTTGAGCTATTGCTTCTCAGGCTTTCTGATACAATCAAATGTACTCCTAACTAATGATTACATAACCAATGAAAGTTATAATAAAGAGTCTGTAACAGCATATGGAAACATTCATGAGAAGGTTAAATGAAAAAGCTCAAAATAACATGTATATGGGATATCATTCCAACTGTCATATCTATGCAAAGAAAACTCCCCAGATTTGTTTGGTGCTGAGATTCTGGGCGTTATTTATTTATTTATTTATTTATTTATTTATTTATTTATTTATTTTTGACAGAGAGAGAGAGAGAGAGAGAGAGAGAGAGAGAGAGATACAGAGAGAGAACTGAACTGGGGGAGCTCCCAGTTCAGCATATGGGTCCGCACGGGCCGGGGCCGGGATTCGATCCCTGGTCCCCGGCGCTGCAAAGTGAGCACTTAACCCACTGAGCCATCCCGGCTTCCCCCATTTTTTTCTTTTAAAATGTTCATATATTTATTGAACGCCAAGTCACTTACCATACACTTTTAGATTATTTCATTCTTTTCATTCTTGAGTACATTTCAAATTTTGTTTCGAATGAGAAAAAAATATTTAAAAACTTAAAAATCCTTTGTCTTGGAAAATCTAAGGAAGAAAAAAGAATCAACCAATTATGATTTGAGTACAATCCACAGAAGTAGATTTGGCCAGTCCTCTTTGCTCTACACCAACATTACCACGCTGACGTGTCAGCTAACCAGGAAGCTGGGTGCTGTAAGCAATGGAAGACTGTCAGGAAATTGACAAAGTGACCCCAGCTACGAAACAGTCCAGTGAGTCCTAGGTTTCATGACGACTGCATAAATAGTAATGATTACTGGAAAAGGAGGGAAAAACAACCGAGTTCTATGACTTCAGCATTAGAATGATAGGCTGCTATTGGGCATGTACAAATTATTGTGGAGGAAGAAGCTATTGACATGCCACGCCATTCAAATCCAGACTGATAGTACGGCTTGGAGTTAATTAACTGAACTCCAACTGTGTGTAGCCTGCATTCTAAAATATAATCCAAATATGGAGATACTATTTCTGACCCGCTGTGATGCCGCCAGGCTGACGCTCGTATTTCTGTGATGCCACGCTCTGATCCATGAAAGAAACTGCGGGAGGTTGTAATATATTTTCTCCACTAATGTGGTGACACAGACGTAACACCCAAGCAGGTGAAGATTTCTGCTTCACTCAGGGTAAAGCAGGAAACTTGGCTCCATCCTTAAGCCCCCTGGGGAAACGATCCAAGTGGCTTTGGCAACAGCAGGGCCACAACTCAGCCATCTGAGTCAGCTGTCAGAGCTGGGCTAGGAGTCGTCTTTCTCTGGAGCTGTCCGGGAAAAGGTGGGGCTTCCAGGGTGGCCAGAAAAGCTGTCACGTGGCTGTCTTTGATTTTCTTTTCTCCTTAGATCCGATGGGCTTGCTCTGGGTCATAGCCACAGGGATTCCAAGCTCCAAAGAGTATACTATGTCCACTGCCTTTGTTTAACCTCATTTACTCCCTTAACTCCCAAGGAGCACATCCCTCAAATGCAGGCTCTAAGAATCCCAAGCCACTGCCACCATCTCCTCTTCCCACCATGTCTACTACGGGAGGGAGAAGCAGGGTGAGCATGCTGCTGCTAAGTCGCTTTTATGCTTCTGCATCCTTCCCACGCGGCTTGCAGACACACGGTAGCTCCCTCAGCAGCCGTCTTAAGTCGTGGAGTGGACAAGAGAAGGCCGGGTGGGGCGTGGCTAGGTGCAGAGCTCCGTGAAACCATCCTGGTCACGAATCCCTGATTGGCAAATCAGCAGCATTTTAGGAGGTGACTTAAAAATCATCTCCAAGGTAGTCCTCTTTCTGGCTTGGATCAAGTGATTCTGAGGGCTCCAGAGCTTGTGTAACACACACACACACACACACACACACACACAGACAAACCTAGAAATCAGGCTCAACAAGATGAAAGCAGTAGGGAAGAGGCTGCTGCTCACCAGGAGGTACCCAGTCTGGACAACAGCATTTCCATTCCAGCTCTACCCTGACCTCTGACCTCAGTTCTGACAACCAGACTTCCGAGAGAGTCTTGCCCTACTCTTACCCATCCATCCCCAGGGCTGAAAGCGCTGATCCTAAATCCCAGGCCTGTGGCTGAGGTGCCACACCCGGGTGACAGGCCTCCAAAGACTGAGGACGTGGGTTTGCTTTCTTCCTTTTTTGAAGTAGAGCAAAATGGTTTTATTTTTATTGAATGTTCGCTGTGCTGGTGATTCCTATCTGCTAGCTTGCATCCATTTCAACAACTCCACCCCGCTTCAGCTCAGCTATCTAGAATCTTAAAGAAATTGCAGTAGCCTCCAGGTTTCTAAGCAATCCATTTCTCTTATTCGGCCTTGATGTTTCAGTTTTAGATCTTGACCAGGGATTTCCTCCTAGGCTAAGGTGACCAGATTTTAACATTGGTAAAGCGGGACACCATTGACCAGGGGGGAGGCGGTTCTTGATTAAAATTTTGGTCTATCTCCCGCCGTTCCCTAGCTTGTCGTGCATTCTTTCCAAAAATCGGGACTTTTTTAAAACGCCGCGGGACGCAGGACAAATTGTTAAAAAGCGGGACGTCTGGTCACCTTATCCTAGGCAGATAGCTATTTCGTCCTACTGCACGGCCGGGCCCGTGGTTCTCCCATCACCACCACCACCTGTACATTCCACTTTCCCTTTCTCTTGTCTGAACTTGCTTTCCAAAAATTCCTTTCTCCCATGGGGACCTCCAGCCCTAGTCAGAGCTACAGTTTTAGGACAACAGGCTTGCTTGCTGAGCTAAATAACATTTCACAGCATCTGGAGTAGGGTATGTTCCCCAGTCTGCCCCTTTACCTTGCTTTCTTGGCCTGCCCACTATGTTCCGCTCCCCACTCCACCTCATGCCGGGGCTACTTAAAAGCCTTCCTGCTATAAACAGCCTGTGTTCTTAAGGTTCATTCTTCCTCCTCGCTCATCACCAGACACTGAAACATAAGCCAATTGTCCATTTCCAGGCTTTGGTCCTAAAATGTCATTCTCCCCTCTAAGGCAGGAAGGCTCCCCTCTGCAAGAACAGAGTCTCCACTGATGGCAAAAGGAAACTGGACTGAATGCCCTATTTCTTACAAGTGTTTAGGAAATAAAAGATTATAAATAGATCTGTAGAAATCAACAGCAAAAAAAAATTCTCCAGATGTAACGAGTCCCGTTTGAGCAAATACACAACCGAAGATGACAGAGAAGCTTTATCTAAGTCTTCATGCTGCACAGTCAGCCAGAGTGGCTACCACTGTGGTAAGAAGGATCCCGAGACCAAATCTGAGCTGAGCAGGAAATAATTCCATGATCAATGAGTGAGACACAGGACCAAAGAGTGGCAGCATAGGAGCCATTTATTTGCCAAAACTGGAATGATCATTTGCATGGGCTTTGGTGCCAGATCTGAGTTCAAATTCAGACTCAGGCTCCCTGGGCCTAGGCTAGTGTTTAACCTCCTTATGTTAACATTTCTTCCCCTATTAAAACAGTGATAGTAATACCATATTGCTAGCAGAGTATCAATGTTCCCGTTTCTTTCGCAAAGCACTTACCATATGTGTAGTAAATATTAAATGCCCAATAAACAGGATCTCTCATGATACTGGTTTTTTAGCTCTTAAGTCAGTTTTGAAATGTAAATGCCCCGAAACACGCTCCTCTGACTCAAAGCTTTGTTGATGTTGATTCCCAGCCTCTTTTCCAATCAATAAACCTTGGGCTGGTGTGTAGGAGGCTCCGAGTAACAGTCAGCTGATGATCAATCCAGCATTTTTGCCCAGCAATCTTTTTGCCCATAGCACCCCGCCCACCAGCAGGCCATGGGGACTCTGAGTGGATTCAGACTCAATTCCCAGCTTTCCCTAACTATCAGCTCACAGACTAAGTCAACCCCTTATTCCCAGGCTCCTCTGACAGTTGCACAGGACGTCACAATGTCCAGAAATAGCCTCCACATTCCAACCCCACATTGGCCTCCATCAGCCCAAAGGCTCGCAGCTGAAGTAGGCTAAGATACTTCTTCCGGGTTTCCGCAGGAAGAGAATGATTTTGGTGATTTGAAAAGCTGAAGCTGACCGCTGCATGGAAGGCATCTTCAGGAAGAGGACACCTCCAAAGCCTTCAGGAAGGTCTCAGCACTGGCAATGATGGGGACCCATCGCGCCACCAGAGCAGTCTGTGACAAACCCTGGGTCTTCAATGGCTCCCATCGTTCACCGGGCCAGGTCTTGGCCCCCTGCCTGGCATACTTGGCCTTCTGTGATCCAGCACCCCCTACCCTTCTAGCCTCATTTCTCAGGAGGCTTTAGCAACACCCAATTCCTTGTGGTTTCCTAATACTGCTGGGCTCCTTCTCTTTGGCCTAAAACTTGGAACAAAGAATACTCTCCTTCTGGCCACCATCCTCAGGCTTAGGATACTCTTTGCCCCCTTAAGGAGGGAAGGAGGAGCCAGATTTGGACCCTGGAGCAGGGCAAGGAGATGAGTGAGCCTTTGAGGCTCAGGTTGCATGGGGACTCAGAGTAGAAAGGGAGGATGATGGGGCAGGTATGTTGGAGGTAACAAAGGGGACCAAGCATACAGACACAAATGGCGTAGCCCTTCATGAGCATGGGCAAATTGCTTCACTGAGCTTTTCTCAGAAATAAATGCAGAAAGTAACACCTTGCTCATTGGTGCCCCAGGAAGATAATGGAGGTGAGAGAATTCTTTGAACTTTAAATAGCCATAAACCCACCAGGAATGTATTGCTCATAATTGATGGTGAGCCAAGACAACACACACAGCCCTGATGGTGGCTGAGGGAACATTATGAGCTCCTGTGACATCGTTTAGAGATTTCCTTCTGTTTTTAAGTGGCTTGCAGAGGGAGGGAAGGTTTAAGCTTTCTTTAGCACACCTTAGTGTGAAAAGCTGTTCTGGCCTTTCCAGATAAAAGGCTTTGATTAGAGATAGAAGGTTATGGGAAATTGACGGTCATAGGTTGTAAAAGGAAGTCATGTGAAAGAAGGGCAGAGTTTGAGACATTAATGGCAAGTGGCAGCCACTATTTATGAGTTCCTGGGCAATTTTCCCTTGGACACAATTTTTGCTGCCACAGTCAGAAACAAGAGTAGGGTGCAAATGGCCATCGTTGTGAAAGGCAGGGACGCCCTGACAAAATGCAGGGACCTTGTTAGAGGTTGAATTATGTCCCTCCAAGAAAAGAAATATTGAAGCCCTCATCCCCAGCACCTCAGAGCATGATGGAGACAGAATCTTTACAGAGATAATCAAGTTAAAATGATGTCATGGGGGTGGGCCCTAATCCAATATGACTGGTGTCCTTACAAAAAAGAGGAAATTTGGACAGAGACAGACACACACAGATGATTATGAAGAGACACAAGGAGAAAATGTCCATCTACAAGTCAAGGAGAGAGGCCTGGAGCAGCCCTCAAAGCCCTCAAGTAACAAAGAAACAAAGACTATGGGCACAGTCAATAGTTTGGTGGTTACCTGAGGGTAAAGGAGAGTGTGCATAAAAGAGCAGGGGGAGGGGAGTGGGTAGAATTGGGAGTGGGCACCAGATATATGGTGACGGAGGGAGAGCTGATTCTGGGTGGTGAGCACATAATGCAATACACCTGGAAACTACGCAACTGTTACCAACCAATGTCACCCCAATAAATTTAACAATTAAAAAGAAAACAAAAAACAATCCTCCTGACACCCTGATCTTGGACTTTCAGCCTCCAGAACTGAGATAACACATTTCTGTTGTTTAAGCGACAGAGATTGTGACACTCTGTTATGACAGTCCTAGGAAACTAGTACAGACCCTTTATATAATATAATCCAGGGGAAAAAGAACTAGGGAGCCCACAACAGTCCACATAGAACAGAACCCGATGTGTCCATTTGGTGAAGCCCACAGGTGCAAATCCCACACTGCACACATTGGAACTTGATGACCTTCACAGCAGCAGGAACTAAATTAGAGCTGGTGCATTTTTGTTTGTTTTTATTATGCAATTCGCATGCCGCAATAATCCATCCCCAGGCTGCCTGGTTCGCGAGCATGCCCCCTTCCCTGGTGGCCCAGAGCAAGGTATGCATTGGAGGTGGTGAAGGTGTCCGCAGAGATGCTCAGGGCAGGTGCCTGTAGTACGGTCATCGTACATTCCCACTGCTCACCGTTGTTTTTGAGGTCACAGTGGGTGTCCAGCCCTCTCTGTCCCTGAGGGGAGAGCTCACCATTTCACTCTGTAACTCTCCAGGAACTGGTCAAACCAGCCATGTGGGAGTGACTGCCTGAATAATAAAATAAATAGCTAGTGGGCTGCAACACTTGGAGAAGTAGCCCTCGCCCTGGAAAAGTCTGCCCAGGCCTGGTTTAGATGGAAAGGCATGTGGAAGAAGGAACCTGGAGCAATTTGCTATGGGAGAGTCCGCAGCGGGTGGTGGGGTAGCATCAGGCAAGGGAAGGGAGGGAGACTTTGAAGCAAGGGCCTAGAGCCCAGGGATAAGACAGAGTCCAGGGTATTCAGTTAAAGGTGATGTTCACTAATCTCTAGCTGAAATTTAGCATCGTTTTCAGTACGTAAGCACAAAAGCCTCAGGAAGAGCACTAGGACCCATGACTTTATCATAGGCAGAAATCATAGGTATTTTCATATCACTTTACTAAATAGTTGTGGGAGATAACTCAAAATATCACTTACGTTCATCAGTCATTTGAAATCAGAGAACATATTAGAACTGCCATTAGATTTCCTTTACTACAATCTATTCTCTATCACAATCTTCTAACACTTCGCTGACTATATTTCAGCACAATGGCTATCTTTTGAATCCTGTGCGTTTTATTTGATGCATTTAAGTCTTATTCTGAGTTCACAAGGCTGCAAAGGGCTCCCAGATACCAAACAGGTTAAGAACCCTGCTTAAAGGCACTGAACAGGCTTGACTGTGCAAAATGTACCATGGAAGGCAGCACATAGGCAATGATGACAATGACACAGTCCTTGTCCGCCAGAAGCTTATAATCAAGGGGGGCAGAGACATAGGAAGTGCCCTTTTTGTCTTTCTTGTTTGGCTTCCTGCTGCTGATTCCCATCTGACCAACTACAGCACTTCCCCTACCTCTGCACAATTTAGATCCCTTCCTCAAGACATCTTTCTAGAGCCTGCTGGAAAATCGCCCTGACAAATACATGAAGACACAGTGGCCCTATATGAGTGGAGTAGTTACAACCCAAGGAGAAGGCCACACTGTAATGCATCCCTGTAGCGATATTCGGTAAGAAGACTCCTAACACACATGGCAGCTCCCTCATCCCCTGCATGTGCTAGACTACTGTAACCGATCATGGTGATCTTTCCCCAAAACTCAAAGGCAGCTTCAGAAACCTTCCAAGGACAGCACTATGGATGGCCACTACCCATCAGAGTTGACACAAGACATGAAAATCATTTGCCATCCCATGCTTGAGCCTTTACCCTTTTTGAGAAACTTGTATTTTCATTGGAGATTCTAGAGAAAAAAAAAAAAAGCCTTCTAGGGTTAAAGAAATGAATCACTGAGGAATCCCTTCAGATGAAAGTGAACACGCACAGCAATGAATCTCTAATGCTGAAAGCATGGGAAATACATATGGTCAGGTCACCCTTATGTTATTCTAACTAGGCGAGGTCTGCGGTTCTCAAAGCATTTACTTTGCCCCCCACCCCACCCTCAGGGAACATTTGGCAATGTTTGGAGACATTTTTGATCATCATAAAAGGGTACAGGGGATGTTACTGGCGTCTACTGGGCAGAGACCAAGAATACTGGGAAATATCCTAGAATGCACTGGACAGCCCCCGGCAGCAAAGAATGTGGTCCAAAATGTCAATCATGCCACAGTTTAGAAACCCTGTCCTACATGGTAGGTTTCCTGTTCTCCCAGCAGCTGCTCCGAAGTAGCCCAGATACAGGATTTCAGGGGCAGGCGTCTGTGAGGCCAGACGGGCAGAAGCCAGCCAACTGCAGAATGGGCAGCCATGATGCCAGCGCTGAGGCTCACACCAGTGCATTCGCGTGACAGGCCCAAGGACTGCCTTCATCATTTTTTTAACCTGATTTCACAATTATGGTTCTGCTATCGCCTCAAAGCTTGGGCAATTTGAAAATATTTACTAAGGCACCAAAGTCCCTTTGGACATTTCCAGGAAGACAAGATTCAAAATTGCAGCTGACCCATTTGAACCAGAAAGGGAAGGGGGTAGAAAGGAGCCGCTCTGTGGTTCAGAGAGGGTAGCGTGGACTCTGCCACCGCGCCATAGGCCACCGGCAGCTTTTACCTGACGGTCACTTCACATGCAAATGAAAGCACTGGCCCTAGGGTTCCTTGAGGTCACTGATCCTCAATGATGTGGTCAGAAGCCACTGTTCGCTGGCTCCCTGCTCAGGTTCAGAGAGTGTAGTGGGCGTGTCCTCTGACTCCCATTCTGACACTTCACCCTTAAATCCCCCAGGGAAAGCAGAATGGGGGTTCTGGCAATTTCTGGGGTGAAAAAAGAATGGTCTGGAGAATCAGCAGGGCTTTTTCTCTACTTCTCAGTCCCTGTCCATAAGAGGGGGAAGAAAAGGTTTTAAACGTAATGACTTATTTTTAGATGGGCCAAACTTACCTCTACGAGATCAAATTTTCTGGGTTTCAAAAGAAAACCTGTCTTTGGTTTAAAGAGCAAGAATATAAGAAGAAAATCCTACAGTAGCAGCATTCTCACGCAAGCTCTTCGGTAAATACAAGCCTCTCATCATGACAGCCTCCCAAACCCTGAGAAAAGTATCTGAGATGCTTTATTGTTCTGACGACCAGCAACAAGACAACAGCTACTTCTTTAGCTCCTAGATTCCTGGAGCTTTAATGGCAAATAAAACCAGAGAAGATACGCTATCTAGAGCGGGGTGGGCGAAGTTTTCCTACATAGGGTCAGACAGTGAACACTTTCGGCTTTGCAGGCCATGTGCTCTCTATTGGAAGTACTCAACTCTGCTGCTGTTGTATGAAGTCAGCCACAGATGACACACACACAAAGTGGGAATGGCTGCGTGCCAATAAAACTTTATTTGTGGACACTGACATCTGAGGTTCATATAACTTTGATGTCATAAGAGCTGCTTTAAAAATTTTTTCCAACCATTTATAAATGTAACAATCAAAAAAGCATTGCTCATGGGCTGTTGTCTGCTAGCCCTTGGTCTAGACAGTAAACTGGAATTTTCATTCGTTCTAAATTCTGAAGATGCAACATACAATTGACTTTCCTTCTTGTCTCCTTATGAGGCGGAGCTCACACCAGTAAAATTGATAAAACAAACAAACAAACAAATAAATCAACCATCACAACACTCTCCACCAAAATATCCAGGGTGGAAATGATCTGGTGGTGACTACTGCGTGACTCATTTGCTACACACCACAAGGCCCCACCTTGCCCAACGCAGAGTAAGATCTATGGCTTGTTGAAGGGGAGCATTCCACGGGTATTTTTAAACTCACCCTGTGTGAACAATCTCCTTATTTAGCCTTTGCAGTTTTATATGATTCCAAGGCTAGGTCAAGGAAGGGGGACAGAACGGGGCTGGGAAATGTACTCATTTCTGAAATCAACTTGTGCTCCTCTCTCAAACACACTTTTGGCCATTTCTTAGTCTCTAGGAAGGATATGCCTCGTGGTCACAAAACATTTTTTGAAAACACAGTAATGTACTGAGCAGACACTCTTGTCCTTCCAATTCATGCCCTGTCTCCCTACACACAGACAACTTAAAACCAATGAGTATTTTCACACTCACAATGGAAGACTGAAGCACAGACCTAGGAAAAGTGGGTTCTGAACACAGTTGTGAATGCAGGATGTATGTAAAGGGGACAAGCTTGCCAGATAAAATACAGAACACCCAGTTAAATCTGAATTTCAGATAGACAACAAATAATTTTTTAGTATAAAAGTGTGTCCCATGCAATAACTGGCAACCTCTATGAGTATTTTTAGAGCTAAATGTGACAATCCTGACAGAAAATAGTGAGAAAAAAAATCAGGCTGGAGCAGAAGGTATTTATTGGGTAAAAGCATATATTTATTACAGGTATGGGAGGGGTACTTATTATGGAACAGTTATCCACCAAAGACTAAGAACCCCAGTTTTCTGTTCTGGTTAACAGTGTCATCCCTAACTGATCCTCAGAATCCTTAAAGTCATGGGGCAAGGTTAGGCTGAGCAGAACTACTTACATTCCAGTGTTTGACAGAGTTTAAAAAACAATACTGGGGATGTTGGTATAGCTCAGTGGGTTGAGTGCTTGTCTTGCAGCCCCGGGGTCCATGGATCAAATCCCAGCCCCAGCCTGTGGGGACCCATCTGCTGAACTGAGTGCCCCCAGTTTGGTTCTCACTGGGATGAGCTTCCCATGTGAGAGGCCCCTGGTTCGGCTCCCGCCCCTGGTGTGCTTCCCATGTGGGAGACCTATGGCTCACAGGGACGTGTCTCCCATGCAGGAGGCCCCCGGCCCAGTTCCTGCCCTGAGCCCACCTGTGGAATGAAACTACATAGAAAACTAATGATGCACAACTATGGAGACTGCTCTGGGCCTTCCCCCTTCTCTCTGCCTCTCTCTGTCTCCCTCTCTCTCTGTCAAAAACAATAAAAATAAATCTTTAAAAACAAAACAGTGCTTCCTGGGGTGTTCTGGGGGTTGATGAAACTCTTCTGTAATCACGATTGTGCTGGTGGTTCCACAAATCTACACATATATTAAAATTCAGTTCCTTGGCAGCATTATTTTCACTAATCATGATATGGAAGCAACCTAAGTGCCCATTAACAGACAATTGGATAAAGAAGATATGGTACATATATACAATGAATATTGCTCAGCCATAAAAAAGAATGAAATCTTGCCATTTGCAAAAACATAGATGGACCTACAGGGTATTAAGCTAAGTGAAATATGTCAGACGGAGAAAGACAAATACCATATGATTTCACTTATATGTGGACTCTAAAAAGGAACAAAACAGAAACAAACTCTTAGATAAAGAGAACAAATCGGTGGTCACCAGATGAGAAGGAGTTGGGGAGATAGGTGGAAAAAGTGAAGGGATTAAGAAGTAAAAATTGCCAGTTATTAAAATAGTCACGAGGCTGTCAAATACAGCATAGAAAACATAGTGAATAATACTGTAATAACTAGGTATGAGGTCAGATGAGCACTAGACTTATTGGGGTGATCACTTCATAAGGTATATAAGTGTGTAATCACTATGTTGTACACCTGAAACTAATATATGTCGATTGTAATTGGAGGAAAAAGAAGAATAAATAAAGCAAGAGAGTCAGAACCACTAATGTAGTGTTTTCCATTGTCTTAGAAAAGGAGAAAGATAAAAACTAAAGACTAAAAGGTTAATATCAAAACTGGATAAAATCTTAGTATTCCTTTAAATATTAGATTTTAGAATTTTAGGATTTCATTTCAAGGAATTTTAGCAACTTCTAGAGAAGAGCAATAAAATAAATTAAAAATTAAAAAGAGACCAACCAGGAATCTGGAGGAGGCACTGGATTGAGTCCAGGCCTCTCCTAGAACCGAGCCTATTTATCTGTCACACAGGTACATGGGACATGCATCCTATCACAGCTGCCCAAATCCTGACAACCCGTGTGGTATTTATTTCCCTCAACATTGTCAGCATTATTGCTCAAACTCAGAAAAAGAAGATCCCCTGCCTACCACCCAAGGGGTTAAATTTTCAAGGCATGTGTTTTGCTTAACAATAACATTTTTTTAATAACCCTCAAAAGTTTTAAGTTTCAGCCCTGAATTTAAAAATAAAGTGAATACTCAGATGACTGGTTATAATTTAGAAAAAGAGGGGGAAAATCCCACCCACCTAGAATAGTCAGTAAACCAGTACAATTCAGCAAAAAAAGGAAGGGCAGGTTTTGCAAATGCCTTGAAGACATTTGGTAGCACATAGACTGCCAGGAGCCTAGATGCCAGCAGGGTAATAAAACCGGCTGCCCCCACCTGAGGGGAAATGATGGGCAGAAAGATGTGTTCTAAAGTCTGCTCCAACACCTTTTTATCGACAGCTGTAGCTTTTATCCTGGGGGAGCATGTAGCTTTGCTTTCCCCTTCCACCTTATGCAAGGGGTGGGCACCAGGTTCTCTATTCCTTTCTTTCTTTTCTTTTAAGATTTACTGTTTGAGGGGAAAGCCGGGACGGCTCAGCGGGTTGAGCGCTCGCTTTGAGGCCCCGAGGACCGAGGATCGAATCCCGGCTCCGGCCCAGGCAGGACCCACATGCTGAACTGGGGAGTTCCCACAGTTCGGTTCTCTAGCTGTCTCTGTCTCTGTCTCTCTCTCTGTCAAAAGTAAAATAGAAATAAATATGCACTGAAGATAAAAT
>PVKE010026668.1:0-22135 GCA_004027555.1 Craseonycteris thonglongyai
TTTTCATCCTTGAACATATATATATATATTTTTGCCCAAATGCTTTAGATGAATTTTTTGGAGTTTATGCAAATTCTTGGCTGACTGATCTATTTTGTCATCTCATAAGTTTCCTCGTTTTCCTTAAAGCAGTCTTTCTGTCCTTCCATTTGTCTTTTTTATTGACTGCATTATATTGCAAGTTAGCCCTGAAGAATATGGCTTTCAGCACCTCTTTTTCTAGTATGAGGCTAGAATGTAAAATAGCAAAAGCAAGGCACTTACTGTATGAGAAATACATTAGAATTTTTAGACTTGATCTATAATTTTGAAAGAATATTACAATGTCTAAAAGTACATAGGTAAATTACACTCTTGATATTAAAAATAAATTAACAATGACAATAACATTGACCATATATCCCAAGTTTGATTAAAGCAAGACCAGAATGTATTAAAAAAAGAAAAATTTTAAAGCAATTAAAATATTTCTCAAGCAAATGAGGTAACTAAAAATTATGTCCATCAACAAAGGAACAACAAAGCTCACTAGTAGAGGCATGATAACTCAAAAAATGTTGAGATCTAATTTAGTGTGAGGACAAATAATGTTGTAACCCAAAATAATAACTTATTTTCATATTGAGAATCCTTAGGCATTTAATTCAAGATTCAACCAAGAAAAATGCTTAAAGTAGTACTTTATAAGGAAGCGAAGGACAGTACTATCCCAAGTGTGTGTGTTTCTCTGTGTGTGTGTGTGTGTGTGTGTGTGTGTGTGTATGTGTGTAAGGGTGGGGAAGTGGGAGGTGGAGAAGCTGGGTAGGGAAAAAGAGAAAGTTTCTTAAAAAGAGGAAGCTTTAGCTGTCAGGAAAATTCAGCTTTCTAAAAGTGGCTGGTCTCACATGACTTCTTTAGAACTAATTTTATAATCAGTGGCAAGGGATACTTCCTATTTCTGACATATTCTTTTATAAAACATTTTAGGGAATCAAGTAAACATTTTAGGGAATCAAGTATTTATTTTCAAAAAGTATTTTGTTATGCATTGTAATAAAAGTATACAAACAACTTAAGTATCAAATATTTATAAGGGTTTAAAATTGTTAAGTAGGGAATTAAACAGTTACCCTTTTAATTAACTAGCTTACCCAAGATTCTTGGGAGAGCCAGAAAAGAGGAAAAATTGAAAATTATGAGAGAGGAACCTTTACCATTGACCATAATCTTGTCCCTACTGCCCTAGTAATGCTGAAATCATTTGTTATAACTCTACTTGAATACCAGCAATTAAAGGAATCATGCCAAAGGCACACATACCATGAATAGACAAAAGAGGATGCCCCTATGATAGGGTAAATCACATGTTATTTAGTGAGAGCAGAAATAAAGCTAAATTTGAAATTAGTCATAATCAGAACACTAGGTTAGCACAGGGTTAAAAAAAATAGGGAAGATAGCATAATTCTATGAGAAAGATTAAATGGAATCACACTCATTGCTATGGTAAAAAGTACACTAGTTTAGATTTGGTACAGCCATCTTTCAAGGCTAAAAGATCTTTCCTCAAGATGTTCTACATTCACTCATTAGTGCATCACAGTGTCAATTGAATAAGTCAGTCAGTACAATCAGTACAGTAGCTACACGTCATTTAATCCAAAGGTGGGTAATGGTTCTGATCACCAATGAAGAGTCTGCACCCAATTCCACTGTGTGTATGGCAGGTGGGTGGGGGAGGGGAGCAGGTTTCCACAAACTAACAAGCAATTTTCAGGCACCATCTGGGTGCTCTACAATTCAACTCAATTTGGACAGTATCTGCCCAGACATCATATCAGATTCCGCAGGTTACGGGCTCCATCCTACCAGATTGCCCCTTCCCCTCTACTTCAGATTCCAATACCAAGTCCAGGTGTCACCTGTGCTCTGACTGACTGGCTAGAAAGCAGAGCTTCTCCCCCTGGGTTCTAAAATTGTCTAGAATGGCTCACAGAACTCAGAGAAACACCTTACTTACTAGATTACCATTTTATTATAAAAGGATATAATGCAGGAACAGCCAGATAAGAAATGCATAGTGCAAGGTAGAGGGAAAAGGTAAGGAACTTCCATGCCCCTCCAAGTGTTCAACAACTTAGAAGCTCACTGAACTCTCTCTTTTGGGGGGCTTTTATGGAAGCTTCATTACACAGGCAAGATTGATTAAGTCATGGACCGTTAGTGACTGAACTTCATCTCCATTTCTTTTCCCCTCCCCGGAAGCAAGAGGGTGGGACTAAAAGTACAACCCTCCAGTCACGTGGTTAGTTCTCCCTGCAACCAGCCTCATCCTTAGATGTGTTCAAAAAAGGTGGAATATAAAACTGAAAGGAACAAAGAAACAAAGACTCATGGACACAGTCAATAGTTTAGTGGTTACCTGAGGGTAAGGGGGGAGGGGGGTGGGAGAGATGGGTGGGGGGGAGTAGGGATGGGGCATCAAACATACAGTGAAAAACTGAGCTGATTCTGGGTGGTGAGCACATAATAACATTGTATAGGCAATGTAATGTAGAATTGTACACCTGGAAACAATGTAATTGATGATATCAATTAATGTCACCCCAATAAAAAAAAAGTAACTTCATTAAAGTAACAAAAGGCACCTTCACGGCCCTCTTCACTTAGGAAATTCCAACAGTTTTAGGATCTCTGTGTGGGAAAGGGGACCAAAAAATATATATATAAATATATTTCTTACTGAAAATCAGTATAGAACCTGGCAACTACTTAGGCTGTATTACAAGCTTGCTTGTAATTTTCTTGCTTCCTGTAATTATTCGTCATATTTTCTCAACTCCTTCGTTAAAAAGAAAGCACTTTGGTTTCTAAGTATCTATATGAATCCCAGTGTCCTATTTCTTCTTAGCATCATTGAGTTCTACAATAAGTACTGCCAGTGTGATAGACCCCTAACATCCACTCCTCTGTAATAACCAATAATGGTCACATAGAGATTTCAGCAATGATTTAAGCATACGACAGGAACAGATGTTATATTAGTTTGATAGTTATGATAAATTTTATAAAACTATTTTAGGGCTTTCCATGCAGGAATTAATTGGAATCTGTTAGATATAATTCCATTGCAATTCTAGTTTTCATTATATTTATCAAAATATATTAAATGCCTACTATGAAAAATTATATTTTTATTATAGCTGCTTAAATTTCATTACCTGCCTTCAAAAGGTAGAAAAAAGTTCTATATTAGTTCATCTAAGGGCCATTGGTCATTTTATGTGTTTTGAAACTTTCCTTACATGGAGTATTATGTTTCAAGATAAATATCCTTTGTTTCTGCATTGGTATAAGAATTTTTTTTAATTTTTTCTTAATTGATAGGGTACTATTGAGGTGCTTGCTTCAACTTAAACTTATAAAAACAAGCTTCTAGAACTGTCCAAGACTGCTTCCTAAACTGTTATGCCAACTAAATACACATTGATGGAGAAAAGTAGTGCTCAGTACTGCTACTTAACTTACAAAGTAGATAAAATAGACTACAGATTTTGAGAAATTGAATTGATTGAATCATTTAACTTAAATCAGCTAATAAAAGTATATCAAGTTTATAATGGATAAGAAATTTGCATCACTATTAGTTTAGATAGCTTAGATCATGGTTAAAATTATTCTCATAATGAGAAAAGATACAGCTGTAAACAGTTTAAAACATGAAACTTCAGAAATACATAAGGTACAAATAGGAGGTAGTACTTTTAAAATATCAAGATTTAGAGATGAGAGAAAATTATAGTAGCTTTGGTTAGAAATTCTTCTAACAGAAAAAAAAAAAAGACAAAAATGCCAGAAAATTTAGAAGTACCGGTACTAGGAATTGAAGACATCTTTCATTTTACTAAGGTACCCTTTCTAAATAATCTTAGTTTTAAAGAACACAAAGGTGAATATTTTATACTTATTTTTTCCTGGTTTTTGAATTTGCAATGCTTGATAACTTTCTTATTGAGATCTAGAGTAATTAGCCTGAACATTTACATGACTGAATCTAAAAATTGTTTTTCATATTGCTTTCCTATGTTTAGGTTTATTTAAAACTTTTTATGCATTACAGTATGTCTGTCTTTTTTCCACCTTAGCAATCGTGTGGAAGCATGGACAAGAGATGTCTCTTTCTTACTTAGACAAGAAGGCCGGCCTATGGTTAACCTTATCCCTAAAAATACTATGAGAGTAATGGAAGAGGACTGGGCAAATACAGACAGAGCAGTAAATTGGTTAAGAAAAGAAGCAGTTAACTACACTCAACCTTTTGTTCTATATTTGGGATTAAATTTACCACACCCTTATCCTTCACCATCTTCAGGAGAAAATTTTGGATCTTCAACATTTCACACATCTCTTTATTGGCTTAAAAAAGTAAGTACACCGTATATTCTCAAAAGTAGAAGTTAACATATCTGTATGTTATGGATATTTACTATTTCTTTTTCTTTTATTTTTATTTTTATTATACTTTATTGTTAAATTTAATGGGGTGACATTGGTTGGTAACAATTAGATAGTTTCCCAATGGACAACTCCACATCACATCACCCATGCATCGCATTGATGTGTCCACCACCCAGAATCAGGTCCCCCTCCACCACCATATATCTGGTGCCCACTCCCCCCTTCCCCAACAACTCTCCCTCCCCCCTCCTTCCTCCTCTCCAGGTAAACACCAAATACTATTTCTTTTGATTTTCTTTTTAAATAAAATTTTGAAAATTATATATTCTCCTTAAATCAAATTGACCAATAATAGCTGGTTGACAAAAACTGTAGGGGCAATTTTACAGAAATAAAATAAATGTTAAAACTTAGAAACCTATTTCTGAATGAAACACTTGCATATAATATGTCTATAAACAGAAACTGAAAGACATTCTCTAAGGAGTGTAGGCATTTTGCACAATTCAGGATCATAAAAATAACCATGTAAGCTGAAACTGTACAAAGAGATCTTAATAATCAATTGAGAAAAATCACCATTTTTCTAGGACCCTTAAAAACATTTCTCAAAACATTTAGAACTCTCTTATTTTGGGTTACAAATGTATAGGGAAATTAAAAAAAATAATAGTAAAACACATTTACTTAATGCACTATAACTGAAAACACTAGTAACATTGAGAATTAAAGTGTTTTGTTTTTTATTAAAAAAATGTTTCAAGAGTAGTTTGAACAGTGCTTGACTTCTCGTTGTATAATATAGAAATGGAACAAGCATCATCTCTATGTCTTGGCAAATTGTGATGTTCCTTTTTAAATTTGGATCACCTTCCAACATTTTATCCTGTGCACTTTCAATGTTATGATATACTCGTATTTCTGAGGGTTCCTTTAATGTAAGGATTTTTAAGTAAATACTAAGCAGATACTTGAATTTTTTACAGTTACTTGACTAAAAGATATATATGTCAAGTTTAGTCTTCATTGTTTTTACCAAAACGGTAAGCATTTACATTTATTACAAAGTTGTATTTGTTTTTAACAAAATATTTAGCTCTTACTAGATATTGACATTTTTAATATTTACTTATTTACTTTTTAATTGTTTTTTGACAGAGAGAGAGAGAGATACAGAAACAGAGAGAGAACTGAACTGGGGGAGCTCCCAGTTCAGCACATGGTTCCACACGGGCTGGGGCCAGGATTCGATCCTCGGGATATTGACATTTTTAATAGTGAACTATGGGGAAAAGGAATCTAGAGTATTAGGTTGTTTCTGAAATCTGAATTGATCACACAGCTATATTAAAGTGCTTGGACACTTTTTCTATACTATGTTTTTTTCATTTTTTATTTTTATTGACCTGTATAATTTTAAAAATAATTGTCTCTCTATATATATTGATATTGATATATACCTTGTATTGTTACTGGGAGTATTAATAATTTGTTCCTGATTTATGTATTTGATTTACTATTTTCTAAATCATAACCATTATTTTCTACTATCCTAAGTAATTAAAGTATGTATGTCTAGTTCACCATACATAATTCTTGGAGGAGAGGAATATTACTATTTTGTTTTTCTCCCCTTTTTAGGTGTTTTATGATGCCATCAAAATCCCAAAGTGGTCACCTCTGTCAGAAATGCACCCTATAGATTATTACTCTTCTTATACAAAAAACTGCACTGGGAAGTTTACACAAAAAGAAATTAAGAATATTAGAGCATTTTATTATGCTATGTGTGCTGAGACAGATGCCATGCTTGGTAGGTGGTATAATTACTAAGCAATTACATGAAGAAAAAGTATAATATTTTTCCAACAAACTGTTATCATGCTGGTTGGTGACTTGTATGAACATCCTCAGATAAATTCTTATAAAGTTGCTTAGATACTTCAGATTTAGGATTATAAGACTTAACATATATAAAAATTGAATAATTTGCATTAATAATAGTAGAATAAAAGCCTTTTCTATCTTAACGTTCATAAATTAATAAATGCTTAGATTTGTTCATAATAAAGGGTCGTAGAAGGCTATATCATCTGCTTGATACAAAACCTTTTACCAGCTTTAAAAGAGGCATACCTCCTTTTATTGCACTTCACAGACATATTTTCTACAAATTGAAGACAAGACCCTCCACCAGCAAAAAGATCACAGCTCACATTATTACAATACTCTCTTTATTACGGTGGTCTAGAACCAAACCTTCAGTATCTCTGATGTATGCCTGTATTCAGCCAAACACGGGTACATGTGTGACAGGTAATTGTAAGGCAGCTTACTTGGGTCCTAGGAGATGAGACAGTTTAGTTGTAGAATCTTGTGACTTCTCCCAGACTTATAAAAACTGCAAAACAAATCTGTTCTCCCCGGGCACTTTAAAGTAAGGCTTAACTAAAGGTAAAGTCAGTTTCCCCATATACGTATGTATATTCTGATACAGAATCATATTGAATTTTCTTCTCTAATTCAGCACAAAACCAAACCTGTCTTTATAGGATGATTGTCAAAAGTGTTTTCCCTACTCACGTGTAAAGTTATGGCAATTTCTACTTCAGATGTGGAAAAACCCCAGTTTTAAAAAATATCCATTTTTTTGCATTAATTTTTTTATTAATTGTTAAATTTATTGAGGTGATATTGATTGCCAAAAATTACATAGGTTCCAGTGCACAATTCTACATTACATCATCTATATATTTATGTGCTTACTAACCAAAGTCAGTTTTCTTTCCATCACCATGTATTTGATGTCCCCTCCTTACTCCCTCATTTAATAACAAGTTCTTTTCTTAAAACTTTATCATTTATTTTGCTGAACTTTGCAATTGAGTATAATTTCATTAGCAAAATATAGGTAGCACCTCTAATGTACAAAGTAAACCTAGGGAGTGAACAAGTGAATGGCTATTTCTTAAATAGTATTCATTGGACAAAAATAGAAAAGTATAAAACAGAAAGGAAAACAGCCATATGGATAAATTATTTACTATATGATGTAGCAAGTACAATATGCTATATTTTTCTGTGTAGAAGACAACCCTGTGTATAAAATGACCCCTACTTTTCTAACCCAACATTAAGAAATCAAGATGACTCCCAATTTTTGGTCTAACAATTTTAGACAAAAGTATCATCTTAGAAAAATATGGTATATTAAAAGAGTAGTAAGAACTTTCCAACTAATCAATCTTAAATGCAAATAAGATTTTAAGTAAGTTTCTGTAATCCCAAATCCACACAAATGTTGAATTGTATTTATATATTTCCTGATATTAGTGATATTCACCCATTTGTACCCTGGGAACCTCTTTTGAAAATTGCAGCTAACCATTCATTCATATCTACTAAAGTGAAATGGTATATAATGTTTCTACAGAAAGTGTGGAAATGCCATTCTTGAAGTTCACTTCAAGTTAAAAAGTTTATGAAATATACTATACTCTTGTTGTTAAACCTACACCTGTTCTGGTCACCAAGTAGTATTTATTACTGTTCATTGTGTTTATTCAACAAACATTTAGTATCTTCTAACTCTCAGGCACTATGTTGGGCACTAAAGGTATTACATTGAATATTATCAAGAAATCATGCATTAATTGAAAACACTGTAGGCACTTACCTCACCTCGGGGCCTTTATATTCACTCTTCCCTCTGCTTGGGATGCCCTTCTCTTTGCTTCTTACATGGCTGGCTATTGCCAGTCTTTAGCTCTCAGCTTAAACATCTCCTCCTCAGGGATATCTCTAAGTATACCAGCCCCATCATCCTCCTTACTCCGTACCTTGTTTACATCATAATCTTTAATAATTTCATATATTTACTTATTTACTGTCCATTTTCTTTGAAGAACATGAGCTTCATGAGGGCAGGGACAGTCTTATTCATCCTTCCATCCTAGCTGCCTAGCTTTGAATCCTTACTGCCTGCTACATAGTAAGAACTCAGTAAACATTTGTTAAATGAGTGCAAACACCAGCAATTATAATACATTGCTGTAACTACAGTAGCGTACACATTGTAGGAGTCTTGGAGGACAGAGTGATTCTCTCTACCTAGTGGAGCAGGGACTGCTCCACCAGGGAGGAAATACTTGAACTGAGGCACAAAGGAAGAATGGCATTTGCCAAGTGGACAGTGGGAGAAAGGGTATTCGACTCTGAAGACAGAGTTATGTACAGAGGCAAGAAAATCTAAACTGATAGTTATTAGGTCTGAGAATACTAAGTAGTTTAGGATTGTGAAAGTTACAGTCTAATGGGAAGCTGACAGTGCTGAGCCAGGAGAGTGGGCAGGGGCTTTGTGTGTCATGCTTAAGAATTAAACATTGAGAAGTTGTGAAAAAGATTTAAGCTGGGGTTTGATGTGGTCAGATATTTTAGAAAGAGATCCACCAGATGCACCAGCAAGGGATATAGTGGGAGGGAAAGGAGTGGAGGGAAGAAGACCAATTAGGAAGCTATTATTAATACAATTGTCCCATTGAAAGATCCTGATGGTCTGAACTCTGTAAAGGACTTCACAGAGCAGTGGGTCTCAGTGCTGACTACACCTCTGAATCACCTGTTGTTTTGGGTTTGTTTTTGTTTTTGTTTTTAATAAAACAGAACCCTATATCCCAGATTCAGGTACTGCCAAAATACAGATGACTCTTCTCGCTGGACTGTACCTTTCTGTGATTCTCTTAACCCATTTCCCATTTGCCTAGACTCTTAGAGAATACTTGACAGCCACACTTGCAGCTACAGCTTTTATCCCAGGATAACTCATGGATTTCAAATCCTAGAAAACACGGCATTCCTACATGTGAAAAAATTTATTAAATACCGATCATCATATACATTTTTGTTACATTAGTATTAGAGACAAATCTGTTCAGAAATAACTCCAAAAGCAGTTTTTATATTTTATTTTCACATTGAAAACCAGTCAGATTTGCTTCAGCCTCAAAAGCATGTTTATATTAAATGAACAAGGCAGCAAGCTGAACTTTTTTTTTTCTTCCTAATCAGGAACTAGGTTATAATTACAATGAGAAGGAAGTTCAGGACACTTAAGAAACAAGGGGGGAAGCCGGGATGGCTCAGTGGGTTAAGCGCTCACTTTGCAGCGCTGGGGACCAAGGATCGAAGCCAGGCCCCGGCCTGTGCAGGCCCATGTGCTGAACTGGGGAGTGCCCCCAGTTCAGTTCTGTCTCTGTATCTCTCTCTCTCTCTCTCTTCCTCTGTATCTCTCTCTCTCTCTCTCTCTCTCTCTCTCTGTCAAAAACAATAAAAAAGAAAGAAAGAAAAGCTACTAAAAAAAAAAAATGGGGAAGCCGGGATGGCTCATTGGGTTAAGCACTCACTTTGCAGCGCCAGGGACCCAGGATCGAATCCCGGCCCATGCGGACCCATGTGCTGAACTGGGGAGTGCCCCCAGTTCAGTTCTCTCTGTGTCTCTGTCTCTCTCTCTCTCTGTCAAAAACAATAAAAAAAATTTTTTTTGAAAAAAAAGAAAAGAAACAAGGGCTGGTCAGAGGAATACTAGTACTATCCCCTGTCCAAGAATATGTTAAATTATATTCATGTACTGTCTGTACTGCTTCCCCCTTCTTCAAAGGTAGTATTTCCATACTCCTCAGCCAACTTCGTGGGCATGATCTGGGTGCTTGGGGATTTGGGAGTAACAGTAGAAGGAAAGAGGGATTCTGACCCCTTTTATCACCTTCCATTGGGCACAACTTGTAAGTCAGTATCATATGAATCCTTTCATCATCTGAGACATATATAGTGCTGACATCCAGACTTAGCTTTTATCAGTCAAGTCACTAAAGGGAAAATTTCACTCCTGTTCTCCTATAGAAACATAGAAAGCAAGCCAGCATGAACTCCAAATAAAGAAACTATCCTATAGGTATTATATTTCCTCCTTCCTCTCTCTAGTCTGTCAACTGAGGAACGAGCACATGGAACTTGGTTTAACTTACTTAAAACAGCAGATAATCAGATATTAAGAAGATTCCTGACAAACTCTTATAGGGTAGAGTTGTTATACATTTATTATGATAGGATAAAGCATGAACTAGAAGCTAATTACTATTTATCTTCATTCATATTATAGGTGAAGTTATTTTGGCTCTTCGCCAGTTAGATCTTCTTCAGAAATCTATTGTCATATACACCTCAGACCACGGAGAGCTGGCCATGGAACATCGTCAGTTTTATAAAATGAGTATGTATGAAGCTAGTGCCCATGTTCCGCTCTTGATAATGGGACCAGGAATTAAGGCCAACCTACAGGTGTCAAATGTGGTTTCTCTTGTGGATATTTACCCTACCATGCTTGGTAAGTAATGCAATTCTGCAAATATTTATTTGTAATAATGCTGGAGAATGAACAAGCAAAGCAGTCAGAGGTTCTGCTGACTTATTTACAACCTTGAGCAATTCATTTAACTGTGAGTCAAATTCCATATCTGAAACATGAATGTAATAGTCCTTAAGTTCCTTTGGCCTTCATTTACTATAGTCATTCTTCCTTCAAAAGATTCACAATCAGGATATGACTATAGAGTAAGCCATGTATGATATTCAAGTTCATAACTTTAGAGAGGTGATTTGTGTATCATTTGATTCTCTACCTCCACCTCCCCAAAATGTAAGCATTTCCTTTCTCGAACATTTCATCCACTTTGAAACTATTTACTTTGTATAGTGTTTTAAAAAGTCCATTAATCTGGCACAATGAATATGTTTTTCCTGTGACTCTTTAGATTGTTTAGCACTATTTGCTTTACTAAGCTTCGTAATGTCTGAAACAGCAATGTTTGGGTAGTGGTAGTTAGCAGTTTTTACCAGAATAAGCCATCATCAAATTCAGAGGGAATAATACAGATGTGTTAGTTTCTATCTAATTCAGCAGAGTACTTTAAATTCTGTAACATTTAAATATTGTAATTCCACTGTGCTAAGGTGCCATCAGTTGTAAAATGTATCATCAATTTTAAATAGGTTTTGGCAAAAGAAAAAAAATACAACATAGGATATATGTATATGTTTAATATATATAGTAAAATGTGAAGGAAATGTGTCTGAAAATCAAGAAATAAGAGAGTTCTTTTGTTTTCTTTGTTACAAAGTCTTTCCCTTCATCTAACTTAACGCTATTCCAAGGTCTTAAATTTCTTTACAGTTAACTTATGTCAGTGCCCTTTCCTTTACAAAGGTATATTATTCTACTGATAATAGAGTGGAAACAAATCATCGTTAACTCTTTTGCCTGGACTCCTACAGTGAGCTTCTGAACTCCTACCTTCTACCTGTACCCACGTTTAAGCAATTCATCATAGATTTGTTAGCATCAGACCATGTCACACTTGTGCTCAAAATCCTCTACTGGTTTCCCATTTCCCTTTGATCCAAAATCTCTATTGGGCCTGGGGATCCAACATGATCTCTTCCGACCCCCACCCAAAAAAATATTTTACAATTTCCCCCCTCACTTACTCTGCTCCTGCTATACAGGACACCTTGCTTTTTGGGAAATGAGCCAAGCCGTTTCCTGCCTCATGGTCTTTATACTTGTTACAGCCTGGGTTACTGCCCTTGCCCCAGATAGCTCTGGGCCACACAGTAGCTTTCTGCAGGTCTCTATTTAAACGTTGCTTTCATCAGAGAGGCCTTCCTTGACCACACTATATAAGACAGCCCGTAAACACATACCTGCCATCATTCTCTATGTCCCTTATCTGGCTTTTCCCCCTTCATTGCACATTTGTTTGCCTATTTCCCCACAACAGAACATAAGCTCTAAGAGAGCTTATCTGTTTTGTCCACTGTACCCCCCCCCCCCACTCCTAGAACAGAAGCCAGTTTGTTGAATAAATTTGAAGAAAAAAGAAGTACTTAAATGTACTCTTATCCAAGCTTACTACCTACTTCTCATATAAATTCAGGAGACTCAATTAAATTTTCTTAGTCTTTCAAACTTCTTTAGGAAAATTAGGCTAAGAACAGATATGAAATAAGGTATTTCTGAGTATTAAACCTTATTAAAATGCTATAATAAAAAGAACTTCCCACTCATGGATATATGCCAGCTGGTTCCTGCTTCCCAACCATATTCAGAGTCCTCTTCTCTTCCTTCTTATGCCTCATTAGTGGTGCCATCTGATGGCTGACACAGACAGCCTGACCCAGCCTGTTCCCTGGCTACTTTCTTTCCTTACAGTAAGTAGCCTACTGTCTTGTAGTGCAATCTGTTTCATCTTGGGCAGTCCCTTTCACTCATGCACATCCTTGGTAATGCCTTTACTCCTTCTCCTTTTGTTTTGAGCCAGTTATCTCTGAAATAGTTCTTTCTTCTTCCCCTTTCCCTCCCTCCTTTCTTTCCTATCTTCCTTCTTCCTTTCTTTCCTTTCTTCTCTCTCTCTAAGGTCTCTGATTCTGATTGGATGGCAGAAGATTAGTACTTGTAGTATGCCCCTTCCAAGGAAATAGAAAATACAAAAATTTTAATTCAGTTATATGTAAAACATGTATCTTCAGAAGACTTATAGAGGTCTTTGTTTACTTCCTTATTCTCCTTTAATGAACCTAGTTTTCCTCAAATACTACAGTCAAGTTAAATTTTTTTAAAGATTAATTTCATTGTTTTTGACAGAGACAAAGAGTGACAAAGAGAAGGGGGAGGGCCCAGAGCATCTCCATAGTTGTACATCATCAGTCTTTGACATGTTTTCTTTCCACATAGGTGGGTGGGGGCTGTGCAGGGTCGGAACCGGGCCAGGGGCCTCCCAAATGGGAGGCACGCCCCTTCAAGCTGGGTGCTGAACCAGGGGCCCCCGACATGAGAAGCTCACCCTGGTGAGAACCAAACTGGGGCCACACCCCAGCTCAGCATATCGGTCCACACAGGCTGGAGCCAGGATTCAATCCTCAGTCCCTGGGGCTGCAAAGTGAGCACTTAACCTGCTGAGCCACCCCAGCTTTCCAGTCAAGTTAAATTAATTTTGATATGCAATTTTGTTTAATTTCTAGCACTGCAGATATGTTACTTTCTATTTTTCACTGGAAAGGTTTAATTATACCTAAAGGGGAAGCCGGGATGGCTCAGTGGGTTAAGCGCTCACTTTGCAGCGCCGGGACCAGGGATCGAATCCCGGCCCCGGCCTGTGCGGAACCATATGCTGAACTGGGAGCTCCCCAGTTCAGTTCTCTCTCTGTCTCTGTATCTCTCTCTCTCTCTCTCTCTCTCTCTCTGTCAAAAATAAATAAATAAATAAATAAATAAATAAAAATATTAATTATACCTAAAAACATGGAACATTGAAACCAGAAAAGGGGTTGAAGGGGCAACTGCAAATTCATTTCAGAACTATCTCAACTGCCCATCCATAATTACTGGTTATTTTTCTATAGGAGAAAGGTAGTTTGAGTTCCACAGATAATCGTAAAAGTAATTACGTTACATTACAAATACAACTTTTTTAAGTTAGGCATCTCTCATACTGTTATTTTATATATCTGTATTTGATGAGTAAAACATAAATTATTTTCCCCCAAATAAGTAAAATCTATGATTTCACAACATACTCACATGTTTTGCAAAATACTAATTCTCAAGATATTAGATGGGGGTAAAAACGTTCTGTCATCAAATAATTTGGGGAGATAATAAACTGCATATGTAAAGGTTTATGATACACACCAGCAATAAATTTACATTTACAATAAATTTACCATTTAATTTTAACCATTGTTTGCAAACATATATGACTACTAAATTCCTTTCTCATATAGGTCTTGTTAATATCCTATGAACAAATGTAAGAAACAGTTGTGATGCTGAACTGGGAGCTCCCCCAGTTCAGTTCTCTCTCTGTATCTCTCTCTCTCTCTCTCTCTCTCTCTCTCTGTCTGTCAAAAATAAATAAATAAATAAATAAATATTAAAAAAAAAAAAGAAACAGTTGTGATTAATCATTCAGAAATAAATGACTGATGATATTTACTAATTTTTGTTCGAGATTTCCTATGTGCCAGGCACTGGTCTCAGGATTTTGCATAAATGATCATATTAAACCTAAAACAAACCTATGAAATACAGGAATTATTATTCCACTTTTATAAATGAGGAAACTGAGGTTCAAAGTGATTACTAACGTATTCAATGCCACATGGCTAGTGGAGTAAGCATTTGGATCTAGGCGGCATATTTATAAAATTCATAGTTTTTATTCTCTGTGACCTTTATGTCATTTGTGAATGTTAAACTAATGAAAGAATGAGTTATTTTAAAATACTGTATTATTTTTGTGACATAGATATTGCTAGAATTCCTCTGCCTCAGAACTTGAGTGGATACTCTTTGTTGCCACTGTCATCAGAAAAGTTTAAGAATAAACCCAAATTCAAAAACCTACATCTGCCCTGGATTCTGAGTGAGTTCCATGGATGCAATGTGAATGCATCCACGTACATGCTTCGAACTAACCAGTGGAAGTATATAGCCTACTCTGATGGTGCTTCAGTACGGCCTCAACTCTTTGGTAAATTTGTTGATATATTTTTACATGTGGTATGATGTATAATGAGCAGACCTATATAGCATTGCCTAAAAGATCCAGTAACCAACCTTAAATAAGTAAATAAATATCTGCTCCTTCTCACGGTGGGACAACCTACACAAAAGGTTGTCTATGTGAGCAAATCAGCATCTGAAGTCTAGAGCACATACCCTAAAGCTTTTGATCTGGGACTCAAGATCGAACCCACTGTTTTCTCTGATCAGGGTGTCTTGTACTTATGGATACCTTTCCCAATGTTTCCTAACACCCTTTCATTGTACATTGGTTTCAACTGTCCTGGCAGATTAACGCCTCTATGTTATGAAGCCTGATATTCTACATACATTATTTAATGCTTGCTTCAACCCTACAAGATGATACCATTATCCTTATTTCATAGAGAAGACTATAAAGGTCAAAGGTATTCACATATGTGTGCAAGGTCTCAGCTATGAAGTGGCAGATCTGAGATTTTAACCCAGGTCTGACTCCAAAATCCATGCCTTCTACCCTGCAATAATGCCTGCTAACTTTGCTACTCTATGAATTAATTTAAAAGCATTTAAAATTAATTTTAGAATTTTAGTAACCTTATTAGAATTAAGATTTTACTTATCATTTGCCCTCTTCTTGCACATAAAACATGTGCTAAAGCCATTATTAATATTCATTTGTCCCTAAGTTTCCTTAACAATTTCCAATGTCAAATTATTAACTCAAAATAATTCTTTAGGCACCAAACTGATTAACCCCCTTAACTCCAAAAGCAGGAGATTCTTGGCTTCAAAAGAAGTCCTTAAATTGTCATCCTGGTGAGTAATGGGCATCACTTGCTCACTCACTGGTCATGTTCTGCAAAAAGCAGATGTGACTGTCAAAGGATTAGTGGGTGAGCCTGCCTTTGCTGTAGACTCGGGGGTTCTACTAACTCCCCTTTCCCAAATAGGTGGCATCTGAAGTCCCCTAACAAAGTCACAAGTGTCTTCAAGGGTCTTCTGACTAATGCACTCAAATAGGTCCATAGAGGTTTTTCCCTCAACGTGCATTATTCATTTACTAGCTTAAGTAAATTGTCATAAGATATGTAATTTGCTATTTTTCCAATTAGATTTGCATCCTAGTTATATCCTGTCTTGCTACATCATAGGTAACAGGGGTGTTTATGTCATTATTTTCTTGATGGTGATTCAGAATTTTTATATCTATGGCTATTTGCTCAGGTGGACAGTACTGATGAATCTAACTTTCAAAAAGCCAAGCACAAGATGCTAATATATACAGAAAACTAGGAGTAAGTGAAGTTGTAAGAACATGACTTGGTTATATAAAGAATTATAGCTGGAAAGTTTGGGGCTGTTTAAATGGGACAATGTGAGCATTACTTTTTTGTTCTCTGCATGTCAAAATAAGCAAGGCATCAAAATTAGGAAGAATTAGGACTAAGCCAGCTTATTAGTAATGAAGGTTTGACCGTTTCTGCCATCTAAGAATAAATAAGGAAAAAATGGGAAAGCAGTATGATGGTAGGAAGGAAGGTAATTTAGACATACATGTACAGAGGTGTTTAACTTTTGGTATATTATTTTTCCATTTATACTATCCTTCATCTTACTGTCCTAAGAGGAACTGAAAATAAGTATAAATTCTAATACATTATCTGTCACAGAGTATTGACATCCTAATGTTTTTATAGCAAGTAATTATTTTGACAGGTATTTAAATTTTTTCTTTCAGATATTTCCTCAGATCCAGATGAACTAGTGAATATTGCCACAAAACTTCCAGAAATTACTTATTCCTTAGATCAGAAGCTTCGTTCCATTATAAACTATCCTAAGGTTTCTGCTTCAGTCCACCAATATAATAAAGAACAGTTTATCAACTGGAAACAAAGTGTAGGGCAAAACTATTCAAATGTTATTGCAAACCTCAGGTGGCATCAGGACTGGCTGGAAGAACCGAGGAAGTACGAAAGCACAATT
Organism: Craseonycteris thonglongyai; assembly: GCA_004027555.1. Taxonomy (NCBI): domain Eukaryota; kingdom Metazoa; phylum Chordata; class Mammalia; order Chiroptera; family Craseonycteridae; genus Craseonycteris; species Craseonycteris thonglongyai. Next base: position 17,024 of record PVKE010026668.1, read on the forward strand.
GACCAGTGGCTTAAAAGCCATACTAACTCAAAAAACGTTTGAACAAAAATAAGGAAATAATGGTCCAGAGCTACACAGAAATATGTTGAAAGATCGTGATTAATTATGTTTAAATGTTAGTTTTAATAATTACTGATATTTACTTTTAAAGAATAGACTGTATTTTAAAATAAAAACCAATCATTATAGATTTACATATTTTCAAAAATGATTGCTATCAAAACCTCATTCTTACCAATGCCTAACAACTTAATAAAAGTAGTAAAAGGATGGAAGCAAATAGTATAATGTAAAGTTATATTCTGACTAATGTGGAATATAGAATATTTTAACAATTATTGATTATTTAATGAGCCATAAAATAGTTATTTGTATTTGATGGTATCTGATGAGTTATTTGCACCTGATGGCGCATAAACCATTTATGTGTATTTGATAGGAATATTTGCTGGGACATAAATCCTGGATATGGCTGACTTTATTACTGTATTTTTAAATATGTAATATATAAACAAGGTGCAAGCTTTGAAAGGTATAAAAAAGTTAATAATGAGCAAGAGTCTCTCTTTTTTTCCAGTCCCCCAGCCACCCAGTTCCCCTTCCTGAAGCCAACAATGTAACAACCTTTCTATGTGTCCTTTTAAAGACAGAACAAACTTTATAGTCCTTTTTCCCTACACACAAATGGTAGTATACTTTATAAAATGTTCTGCATCTTGCTCCTTTGCCTATTTTTTCCATGGGTTGTTGGTCCTTTTTACCACAGGCATGCTTTAGGTTATTAGCCCCTTTGTCTGAAAAAGAAGCTGCAAATTTCTTTTCTTTTTGTATTTTGTCTTTTGACTTTGTTCTGGTGTTTTGGCATGTAGAAACTGGTATTTTCAAATTATCAAATTTATGAATCTTGACTTTTATGATTTGGGAATTTTATGTCACATATATTTAGAATGGTCTTCCCCACTGATCTCCTTTTAGAGTTTTATTTTTGATCTTTAGAATCTTGACCTGTCTTAAACATATTACAAATCAGAGATCTAACTTTTTACCAGTCTCATTTACATTTGGTTTCATTCAGAACATTTTTAATTTTGCAGTGGACCATTCCATTTTGTTTATCAATGTAGTAGTCAATATCTAGTTAGTCCCTTTGCAAAAGTTTTCTTTTTCCGAATTGCACTGGCTATTCTTGCTAATTTATTTTTTCCATTCCAATTTAGAGTAAGTTTTTCTAGTTCCAAAAATTAAAAATCTTATTATTCTTTTTATGAAATCATATTAAATTTATAGCCTAATTAGGGAGAAATGAATTCTTTCATATTCAATTATTCCAAAGCTGAATATGCATTTCCCTTCCTTCAAACACTCAATAGTATTCTAAGTTTTCTTCATATACATCAATTTCTTCATAGAGATTTTTGGAAAGCCTGGGTCTTTAAAAAAAAAAATACCACCTAGGCCCCACTCCACAACTGATTTAGAATTCTAGTGATGGTACTTGGACAATGTTTTGTTCATATTGTTGTTTTATTTAAGGCCTCCTGGGGATTATCCTAATGCTAGCCACATGTGAGCTTATTCTTAGTTGTTTTATCATTTGTTGTTGGTAATGCTATTTTAAGTAGTCCTTCTTATATCTTCTAAATGATTTTTGTTTATGCAAACTCTATTTCCATATATTTGTTATGTAGCAAACCACCTTATTGTTTATAATGGTTTTTTAGATGATATCTTATATTTTCCAGATTAAAAACTTACCTACTTATAATAATTTTATCCCACTTATTTTTTCAAACTGTCTTTGAAGTTTTTTATGAGTATTTTCTTTATTTTATCTTTCTTCAGTGAATTTGTATGAACTTTTCTTTGTAGTTATATACTATGAATTTTAAGGTTAGGAATATTCTTACTGAGTATTAAACTATATTATAAATCACTGAATTAAACTAAGAACTTGGTGATGAGAGACCATGAGCAAGTAAAAGATGTCTCCACACAAACTAGGTGGAAGAATGTCCAATGTAGAAAATAGAACTATGTCTTTCTACACTGGTTATATATTCTGGGTATGTATGTATGTTTACAATTATGTATATTAAACTCTCACATAATATTTTTAAAGATTTATTTTTTATTGTTTGAGAGAAGGTGAGAGAAAGTAAGAATGAGAGAGAGAGAAAGAAAGGGAGAGGGCCTAGAGCATTTTCCATAGATACACATCATTAATTGTGACAGTTTCACTGTACACAGGTGGATGTGGAGCTGTGCAGAGTGGGAACTGAAGTAGAGGTGCCTCGCATGAGAGGCTCTGAGAACTTCACTGCCATCTCAGTGGTTACCAGCTGTGCCACAGTTCAGCATATGGGTTTGCATGGGCTGGGGCTAGGATTCGATCCCCAGACTTCATGATTGGAAGGCAAGAGCTTAACCTGTTGAGCTATCCTGGCTTCCCCTCACATAAGATTTTTAGCTCTTTTTTAAAATTTAAAGTTAAAAAGCAGAATCTTAAATAATTCTTAGGTCACATAATTAGTTATATGCTATTTTGAAAATAAGAAAATTCAGAGCATATGACACAATCAAAACTACACTCAGAAGAATATTATGAACCTTGAACTTTTAATATTAAGTGAAAATAAAAATAAGTAAGCTGTTGGATTTAGGAAGATAGAAAGCAAAATAAGAGTATGTTTTGTAACATTTTTGGTAAAGAACTGATAAATAGTGTTTTGAGAGTTCTGCTTCTACATAGGCTAGGGAAAGCTGCAAGGGAGTAATGCTCCGATGTTAACAAAAACCAAAAGGGGGAAGAAAGCTATATAATCTACAAAATCAAAAGTCATTTGGAATCTACCACAGAACTGAGGTTGCAATTCAGCAGGTGAACCAAATTCAAAAGGGTGGCAAGCCCTTCTGAAGAGAGGTGTGACACTCAAAAGTGTTGTACCTTTGGCAGAATATGGGAGGAAAAACTATCAACCAAAAAAGTTGGTAAGACAACAACTGAAATTTTGACAAATTTTTAAAAGCCAAAAGTGTGAAAATAACAGTAGAAATTCTGGGAGACCCATACACATGGGAGACCATCCTCAGCACTGAGCACTCATGAGAAAGGTTGGTAGTAGGGCAGGAGGCCTGCTAGAGTCTCTTCAGTGTGACAGAGTCAAGCATAAAACCAAAACACTTTATCATACAAAGCAAAACTCATCTGCTACTGCAGCAGGAATAGCAAACCCTCTCATCCCCAGTCTTCAACAAAAGGTCAGCTGTCACTGGTAAGGGGCAGATTTCAGCAAAAGCTATCTGTTGCTGGGGAGAGGCAGAACATCCACTGGTGCTCACGATCCTGCACTGATAGAAAGCAAAGATCAGGAACCGGACACTTGGAAGTTACGAGGCAGAGTTCAGCTGCCATCAGGAGAAGGGACAGGAATGTGGTAGGAGTTTTACCCTTGAGGCTCAAGCACAGGGCTTGCATGTGACTGAGGCTGGACTAGGAGACCCAAGAAAACCAGCCTGTGCCCACTATAAGCAACAGCACTGGGAGAGGGGCAGAAGCGTGGAGAGAGAAATCACCCACTCCATGGCCAGGCCGTAGTTGAGGGTGGAGTAGGAACACAGAGAAATGCTCCAGCATTCTAGGCATCACACTAAAGCAATATAAAAGTATGGAGGAGTTTGAAGTCTGTAGTATAACAATGATAACTATAGCAGCCACAAAACCCAAACTTAGCTCAATTACTGATTAGACTTAGTCAACCCTCCCCCACCCTGAAGGCCTGAGAGATAGAAAGGCATGCCTATTTTCAGGAGTATCTACATATACCATTTATATCAGTCACTATTATTCTTTTACATATAATATCTGCAATTTAATCAAAATTATAAGACAAAATAAAATAAAACCCATTTTCAACTAAAGCAATAAACAGGACCAGACTGAGAAATGATGGCCTAGAACTCAAAACTATCAGAAAATAACTTGAAAATACTATAATGAATTTACTAAAGGATCTAGGGGCAAATGTGAACAATGTGCATGAACAGATAAGGGATTTCAACAAAGAAACAGAAATATTATAAAAAAGAATAAAACTGATTCACTAGAAATGAAAAACATGCTATCATAGATGAAGAATTCCTTCAAATAGCTTATCAGCAGACTCAACATAGAATTAGTAAACTTGAATGTAGGCCAATAAATTTTTTTCAAAATAAAATGCTGAAAGTCAAAGAGTAGCACGCCCCTTTGAAGAGATATAGGACAAAAGGGGGGGAAAAACAAGGGGAAAAAAAAATGAGACATGGAGAAAAATGAAGCAGAGCATCCAAGAACTATGGGATAATATGAGATGGTAAAGGTATGTATGTAATTGAAATCCCAGGAGAATAGAGGGAAAATGTCAGAAGAAATACCGGTATTTGAAAAGATAATTGCTAAGAATTTCCTAAAACTAATGATAGACAATCACCATCCTAAATGTTTAGAAAAGCTCAAGCAGAATATAGACAAAGAAAAACACACCTAGGCATATCACAGTAAAATTGCTGGAAAACACAGACAGGGAGAAAATCTTGGTGGCAACCACAAGAGAAAGAAATAGTTGATACAAAGGCACAAATATAAGAATTAAAGCAGATTTCTCAAAAAATTATGCAAACCAAAAGACAACGGTGCAACTTCTTTAAAGTACTGAAAGACAAACTGTCATCCTAGAATTCTATATGCCCAGCAAAAATATTTTTCAATAATGAAAGGGAAATTATAACTAACACAGAGAGAGAGAGAGAGAGAATTTGTTGCCAGCAGACCTGAACTGTAACGAAATTGTAAAGGACATTCTTCGAGCAGAAAGACTATGAAGCCAAATGGTGGGAATATAAAATGGTGCCGTTTCTGTGGAAAACAATTTGGAAGCTCCTCAAAAGTTAAACAGAATTACCATATGACCCAGTAATTCCATTCCTAGGTATATACCCTAGAGCAGGGGTGGCCAACAAGTCAATCGCGGTCAATCGTCGATCGCTCGCAATGTCTGGGGTGGAATTCCGTGTACCATGGACTTTGAAGCGATTGTAGAAGACAAAACTTTCTAGCAATAGTTTAATGCATTT
>PVKE010026669.1:0-22133 GCA_004027555.1 Craseonycteris thonglongyai
CTTTACAGTTGGTAAGATTTGTATCAGGATTAATCATTTGTATTCACTTGTAGCCACCAAATGGATAAAAATGAACATTTATTTATTTATAATCTGTGCTGGGACATTTTCCTGTCACTCTGTAATTCCATGATAACTAGGTAGTCTAACTCATATGCTACTAATCTCAAACTAGTTCTCATTTACGTTGTTTTTATAACAGCAAGGGATCAAGGAGGAATCCTATGACTCATTATGGAACAGCGGTCTTTCTCTCCCTAATAAATGTATGGGGCCATTTGTAAATTATTTCCAGAAGTAAAAGCACTTGACTTCCTTGGACACTGGCGTTTCCATAGTTCACAACCACAAGACCAAGCATACATAACTATCACGGCATCTTGTTTTGGTTGTCAGCCTTATATGTATGTTTTTGGAATCTCCAACATTTGCAGATCTTTAAATACAGAAGAAGAGTCTTTTGTAATTAGGCAGAATTAGGATACTGTAGTCATATATAAAAAACGTATGTAACAAACGTCTGTGGCGTTATTTCACCCTCCTGCTAATATAGCAACAACTGATGGTTTATTGAAAATAAAATAAAAAAATCAATCTCTATAGAGTGGAGTGGATTAATTTGATATTTAAATGCATCACTCTACTAATCCAATTATATGGAATAAAGTTTAAAAGAGAACAGTGACTGCTAGGATTGCCACAATGTGTGAAAGATAAGAGAAAATGGTCTTTAAGGAGTATTTCTCTTTGCAGTGAATAGTCAAAAGAAATGAAAAACTTAAACCGAAAAGGATCTTATGAAAACATGTTTTTCACTTTATTCTGGTTTTGTAGAAATATTTTGAAAAACTGAAAATTATGACAATTTAGTAATGTTTTATCTTAACCATTGTTCCTTGCTTTTTCTTTTATTTCTTATATTTGCTTTTTATCATTTATCACTTTTATACTTAATTCTCCTGATATATGATTTGTTGTTTTCATTATACATGGTACTGCAATAGTAAATATTTTATCTCCTACTGTGCTACTGTGTGTCATTTTAAAATAACTATAATCACACACACACACACGCACACGCACACGCACACACACACACACAGTGTTTTCTATAGGTACTCTATACATAACCAGGGTTTTGTTAAAGCTTTTCTCTTTTATCTTACAGAAACTGTAGATAAAATGACTTACTTTCAGCTGCTACCCTAAACTGACCAATTTTGTCTCATGGTAAGAAGCATTGACCTTATAGTATTGTTTTTCTTAGTCCATTATGACAGTCAAGTATTACTACATTCTATAGTCTTCTATGATCTATGGACTTACTGCTTTGCTGTCTATATACCCAGTAGACAATATTTCTCTTCCATTATTTTTGAGGAAAACACACTTCTGGGTATTTAAGCTATAATCATGTAAAGATAACGCCACTTTGCTCCTAAATTATATCAGAATGTTTTTTTAGATAATATTCTCACAAATCTTTTAAAATACCATCTACTTGTTACTCTTACAGTGTTTTATAAATTCATTGATTTACTTGACATCTTTTATAAGCATTTAGTTATAATGTCTCCCAGAGAATTCCATGATCTAGAAATGGACCATATACCTCAACTATGCTCAATCACAATTGCTCGCCTACAAAAACTTATAAAATTTTCTAGAAGTGCTCTGCAAATACTTCTTATAATTGTGTGTGTGTGTGTGTGTGTGTATATATATATACCCAATATGTGTGTGTGTGTATATATATATATATATCCAATATGCGTATATATACACATATGTCCATTTATATATATTATGTACAGTATTTTCCATATAGTTATATTACATGTAAACTTTGCATTAAAAAGTTTAATGCTTACATTATCTAAGAAACTATAAGTTTGATCTTGATATTAATAGAACAATTAGATTAGTCCTATTAGTAATCTTAATCACAATATAATTAATACTATGAAGAACTTATAAGTATTTTAACCTGAGTATTGAACCTTGCAAGAGACTGAGAAAGTAGAGCTAAAACCAAGTAACCAATCAAAACAGACTTTTTGTTTGACCTAATTCTTCATAGGTACTCAAAGAGACATATGTAAAAGCAGTTTATTACATAAATTAGAATAACCTAAATCATAAACTCCTCAGATATGTTGCAACATGGATGGTATTGTCCTACTACTTTTCATAGAATTTTCATTTACTTACAAATGCATTTAACAAAGGCAAGTGAAATTAAGTCAGTAGTAATAATCTCCTCTAGAATCCAGATATTATTGTTGCATACTTCTTTAAGAACTTGATTAATTACCTATCTTTTCTCTAAACTTCAAAATTTTCCTCTATTGGCTTTTTCTCTTCATCGTAGCACCTTATTAAGCTCTTTCTATGTTTTGAGCAACCAACAGATTCTCTGCCTTTTATTTTTCACAGTAAATCTTCTAGATATAATTAATTATATGCAGCTTTTAGTTTATTTATTAACTGCCTAACCCTTTCAGGAGTGGTTTTCATACCAGTTTGGAAACTGAAACCTTATTCATGACTTCTCTGCAGGCTACCCATGCAAATGTACTGGAACCTCAAATTCACTAGAACTCACAAAGTCCCCTTCCAACTAACTAATCCCAAAAGCTATTCTTTCCCAGTTTTCACTGTTGTTTTTTATCTTTAATATGGTAGCATTTACATTTTTTTCCAAGATGTTTATGTTCAACTATTAGATACACCACCAATATATCCTTCTACTCCTTTCATCCTCATATTAGTTGCATTATTCTTATAATTTCAATAATCTTGTGCATTCATTTCGATTTCTGTTGTAACAAGTTACTGCAAAACCACACACATTTCTTACCTAATAGTTTGGAGATCAGAAGTATGAAATGGATCTCATTTGGCTGAAATCAAGGTATTAGCAGGACCATGTACCTTTTGTGAGGCTCTAAAGAACTCTCAGCGTTTTTGTCCTTTCCAGCTGCTAGAGCAAGCTTGTCTGACCTGTAGCGCAGGACGGCTTTGAACGTGGCCCAATATGAATTTGTAAACATCATTAAAACAATTTTTTTTTTTTTTAGCTCATAAGCTATTATTAGTGTTAGTATATTTTATTTGTGGCCCAAGACAACTCTTCTTCCACTGTGGCCCAGGGAAGCCAAAATATTGGACACCCCTGTTCTAGAGACTCCATATTACTTGGTTGAGGCACACATTTAAAGCCAGCAATATTCAAGAGAACCTTTCTTACATCACTCTAACTCTAACTCTTCAGCTCCCTCTGTCATATTTAAAGGGCCCTGTGGTTATATGAAAACCACTAGAAAAATCCAAGCTATTCTTTCCACTTTAAGGTTAGTTGATTCTTAATTCCATCTGCTACTCTAATACCCTTTGCCACATAAGGTAACCACACGTTCTGGGAATCAGGATGTAGGGGTCCTATTATTCTACCAACCAACTACTGCAACGAACACTGATATACAAACATCTTTTTTTCTGCAATGGCCCCAGCACTGTATTTATGTAATTTATATTTACAGAAGTATAATCACCAAGTTAAAGTACACAAACATTTTTAATAAGTATTTTCAAAACACACTTCAATATTTCCTGATGTGTATTCTAATTAATAGAGTCTGAAAATCAGCTGTTCTCTAAATTTTTTTTTGTAGTGAGTACATTGGAGCTCATCACAGATTACCTTTACGAGTTTTACATTCCTATCTGGGGAGAGCCTACAACCAATAACCAATAATAGTTCGCAAGGCAGGACTTTACTGCCATTAGGCTCTCAGCTGCTCATAAATTCTGAGCTGAAGTCATTCTCCACCTGACAGCAGCAGCTCTTAGCTTTCTCTCCAGCCCTACCATGCTTCATGTATCTTCTGAGAGCCCTCTCAAGAATCACGAGCCCAGACATTCCAAAATTTCAGAGAAGCCAGACTAAGACACTTACTAATTAATGACCAAGCTTATAATTATTGCAGCTATGATAGATGAGGTGCTCATTTATGGTTGAAACTCTTTAAATGTCATTGGCCATCTGTGTATCTCCTTCAGCAAACAGCTTCTCTAACTCTTTTGATTAATTGATTTATTCAGGTTTTCCTTATTCATGAGTAAGGTACTTATGTCCAAGATACTATGTTTTGTGGTAATAAGAATTTCAAAATGTCACCTTTTCCCTCTGTCTTTTCATTGCATTTATAAAATTTTCAGTGATTTGTGTGTGTGTGTGTGTGTGATTGTCTTTTGACAAAAGTAATTAGAAATAAAACTAGGATTGTACTATATTATTGTAGGTAATAGATGCCACATTGTCTTAGTGACATATATTTTGGTGACTCTATTTATTCATTCTTATTTTTGGGGAGGGGATTTGTAAAAATACCCAACATTGTGTCATTTGTGAATAGAGGTAATTTTACTTATACTTTTCCAAACTTTTATTTTATTTTCTTATCTATTTGGGTAGGATTCCTTGTACAATGAGTCTAATCAGCAAGAGTGAACATTGTTAACATGTTCCTGATCTTAGATCAAAAGCACACAATGTTTCTAAATTAAATATATTAGCTATGGGGTTTTTGTTTATGGTCTTTATCTAGTTGAAAAAGTTCCCTTTTTATTCATTGTTTTGTTCTGTTTTTATCATGAGATGCTGTTGGATTTGTCAAATGCTTTTTCTGTCTATTGAGACAATCATATGATTTTGTCTTATCCTATAGATATGGTATATTACATAAATTAATTTTGAATGCTAATTCAACTTTACATTCCTGTGATAAATTCCACTTGATCATGGTATAGTATATTTTTTGTATGTTGCTAGGTTTGGTTTGCTAGCATTATGTTGTTAATTTTTGCATCTATGTTTATAACACATATTGAGCAATAGTTTTATTTTCTTGTGATGCCTTTATTTGGTTTTGGTATCAAGGTAAAACTATCTTCATGGAATTAGTAAGTAAGTATCCTCTCCTATTCTATTGTTAGAAAATTTCATGAAGAATTGATATAAATTATTTTTTAAATGGTTGGTAGAATAAACAAATAAAGATTCTGAACATTAGCTTGTAGAAAATGTTTTTTTTTTAAATAACTAATTCAACCTCTTTACTTGTAACTAGTCAATTGAGACAGACTATTTCTTCCCGAATCAGTTATTTCGTTGTTCTTGTTTGTTTGTTTGTTTGTTTAAGATTGATTTTAACATTTTTGACAGAGAGGGAGAGAGAGAGAGAGAGAAGTGGGAGGGCTAAGAGCTGTCTCCATAATTGCACGTCATCAGTTTTTGACATAGTTTCATTCCATACCCACACAGGGCAGGAACCAGCCAGGGCCTCCCACATAAGAAGCACATCCCAGTTCAGGTTATTGGTCCACATGGGCTGGGACTTGATCCTCCAACCCCAGGGTTGCAAGGCCAATGCTCAATCTTCTGAGCCATACAGGCATTCCACTGAATCAGTTTTGATAGTTGAAATCTTTCTAAGAATCTGCCTTTCAACATTTTTACCATGATGTAGCTGTGTGAATGTCTTTGTGTTTATACTACTTCGAGTTTGTTGAAATTCTGGATATGTAGATTAATGTTTTTCAACAAATTTGTGAAGTTTTCAGGGATTGTATCTTCAAATTTTTCTTCTGTTTTTTTCTTTCCTCATTCTGGTACTCACATTACATGTATTTTGATCTGCTTAATGTTTCCCACACTTCTCTGAGGATCTGTTAATTTTTCTTCATTCTTTTTCTCACTTTCTTTGGATTGCATAATCTGTATTGATCATTCTTCACATTTGCCAGTTTTTTCTTCTGCCAGTTTATATTAACTATTGAGCCCCTCTGGGAAACTTTTTATTGAGTTACTGTATTTCCAGCTTGTATTTTCATTTGGTTGTTTTTTACATGTATATTTCTTTATATTCTTTATATGATGGTTTATCATCATAACTTCATCTACTTCTTTTTTAATGAGTAAGATCTTTCAATTCTCTGAAAATATTTTTAATGACTGCTTTGAAGACCTTTTTGTTAAAGCTGACATCTGAACCCTCTCACGGGCAGTTCCTATTGTATATTTCCCCCCTCTGGAGGGGTCACACTCTCCTGTTTCCTTTTATGTATAGTTATTTTATATTAAAATGACATTTTGAAATAATATATTAAAGCAATTCTGGATACTGAATTCCCATACTTCTCAAGAGCTTGTTGCTTTCTTATTTATCTATTTAGTGATTTGGTTAGAGAATTTAGTGAGGCCTATTTTATCCACAATATGAGGTCTGAACTCTCAGGTAGATACTATATAGCCTTTGAGAGGGAGCTGGGAGATAGGGAGTCCCATTTTTTTGGCCACAACTACTCAGACTGAAGCATTCATCAGGCTGAGCTGGTAGCCATGTAGAGGGAGGGAGTGGGTTGTGGTTAAGTACACTAAGGACTATTGATTATCTTGCTGAGATTTAGGAATGACTGTTACTTCATCTCCTATACGCTCATAGGACAATTTCCAGGGACATTATATACATGCATATTTTAAATAATTTTTTCACCAGTTATAGTTGCTTCTCTGGTAAACAAGTCCACAAAAATTTTCACACATCATTCCAGAAGTGAATCCATCCACAATTAGTTTTGCCCATTTTACTTCCCTAATGTCAGCACTATACTTCTCAGTATGCCATAAAATTATATATTACTTTATAATTAATTGGGGATAATATCTATTTTAATGCATCACTTATCCCTACCAAGGATATAATTGCCTTGAAATTATGCCAATTAAGATTCTGTTTTGACCAATCACAAATTGAAGTTTAATCATCTTGAAATGAGCATTTTGTAATTATCCTGTTAAACCCTTTGACTGTGCTTTGCAGATTTTCTTGGTTTTAAACAGTCCCTTTTCCCAAACCATTATCCAAAGGAAACTGACCCTCTGAAAACATTGTCAGTAACTGGAAACACTGTTGATTGTCACAAGGGGGTCAGGGAAAGAAGATACTTCTGGAATCTAGTAGTTAGCGTCAGAGGTGCCCCTAAACATTCTACAACAAAGAATTATGTGGACTAATGCCATTAGTGCCAAGTTTGAGAAACCCTGCTCTAATTCATTTGTATATCTTCTGAATTATTTCATACATATCACACTTTCATAGTATATCTCATGCTACCCATAATCCTTATTATATAAAGCTGACATCTGAGCCCTCTCACGGGCAGTTCCTATTGTATTTTTTCCCCCTCTGGAGGGGTCACACTCTCCTGTTTCCTTTTATGTATAGTTATTTTGTATTAAAATGACATTTTGAAATAATATATTAAAGCAATTCTGGATACTGAATTCCCATACTTCTCAAGAGCTTGGTGCTTTCTTATTTATCTTTTTAGTGTCTTGGTTAGAGAATTTAGTGAGGCCTATTTTATCCACAATATGAGGTCTAAACTCAGGATGCTGAGGACGCTGGGGTCCTGCCCACAGGCCCAGCTGGAGCAGAGGATATGCCTGACCCTCTGCAAGCAAGGGAGACCTTGTCATAACTCTGACATAACTGACATACTTTCATAGTATATCTCATGCTACCCATAATCCTTATTATATAAACTATCTAACCTTTGGTTAGATAGAATTAACATAAAAAATATATCAGTTCTCTCCTATAAGTAAAAAAAAAAAAAAAAAGCAATTTAAAATAACAAAACGTTTAATGTCAATATTTTGTTATATTTTTCTTTGAAAAAAATGGTAAAATTAAGCCTTTTCTATACAGTCATACCTTGGTACTCGACTGCTTTGAAATGCTTCAAATTTGATACTAGATGCATTTTGATGCGAAAATTTTTTCCCGGTACTTGTCATTGGTTTGCTGCTCAACAAGCAAACTAGAACTTACCGGTATTGACTGCCTTGTGACTCATTACCCTTTCCAGCTGAAACAAGAGGTCATGTATTAGTCACGTGGTAGCTCTTGCCCTATGCACATCCCCTTGTGGTCTTATCTTCATTTCTGAAGTAGCTTTAGTTTGGGAATACATTACATTTATTTACATAACTCCTTATGGGAAAAATTTGTTTGGTACTCTTCGCTTTGCGTCCTCATCATGCCTCCCAGAACCAATTAATTATGAGTACTGAAGTATCACTGTACATGTAAAGGAGCAGAAACTCAGAACCTTAACACATTGCTAAAGAAAAGATGAATTATTTATTACAAAATAACAACATATATTTAAGCAGCCTTAAAAGTATTTTCCTCAAACATAAAACAAATAAGATAAAAAAAGGAGAGAACCAAATCAATGAGAGCAGAAATCAAATGAAAGAGCAGAGTACTATCAAAATCAATATCCCAAGTTTATTTTAAGATAAATAGAAATCGGATTAAAAAAAAAATAGGACACAGACTAACAAAAGAGTCTACAACAGAACCTACATGTAACACTTCTATTGACTCATTTTTGGTATTAAGCTGGATGCAGCTTCAAATAATATTAAAACTATTCCAGAATTTGGAAAAATAAGGTTTATGCCAGTTAGCAAGCAAGGTCATATAGAATTGAGGCATTAAAACTCTTTAGTTATTTTCAGGAAAATCTGTTGTTTAGTGTTATTTGTTACTTAAATTGGATTGTTCAATAACTTGGGAGTTTCTGCAGAAGACGTATGAATTATTCCAGGAAAACTTTGAAAGTTAAGCTTACTTTAAAGTTAGAAGTGATTAAGTAATTTATTGAGACATAAGTATCATTTAATTATCTTGGCATTATAATTACCAGGGTGTACACACACACACACACACACACACACACACACACACACACACACAGAAACACACATTCACAGTCACACCCTGATATAAATGTTCAATAATTAGGATTTGAGATGCAAGAATAGTGTAAACTGTAAATATTAAAAATTTTAAACCCCTTACATTAACAGGTCCACAGTAAAGCAATACAAAGATTGAAAGTATTATTGGATTAAAATATAGTTTGATAAAAAAACAAAGATCCTTCTTTTTCTCCTGTTAATTACTTAATTAAAAATTCAACAAGGTCTACCCCTTTTGATTTAGCTTTCTAAAATCAAATGATAAAGTACCTTATAGTCACTCTCCATTAAGACTTCCACAAAGATGAGATTTTAATTTCATACAGCCCTTTCAGGGACAGAAACTGATATGTTCACATGCAGGTAGAAACTGTTCAAGTTGATACTAATATTCTGTAAACTTATAAAAGATTTAAACTGATTTAAAAAACTTCAAGCCTTGCTGCCTGAGTTATCTGGGTTCTTCCACCTGAAGTTTACCTAATATGGCAAGCTAGAAACTCCACGTAAGCAATATAGCTTTTATAATTTTACATCATTCAGAAGATCAACGTCATTGTTTAATGTTGCATACTAAACCATCTCACCTTAATTAAACACTTATTTCTCTCTCGATTTAGAATATCATTGAACAGATCATCATCATGATATTGATTCCTTACTATGCAATTATTTAGATATTAGGAACTGAGACAAATAGTAAGAAAAAGTGAATCATTGTTATTGAATACCTATAAACGCTTAGTAATTCTACTCATTTAGTAACATGTTGGGTTTTGCTACTATTTATGTCATAGTATATTTACTTATTTTTTTGCCTTCTCTGAAATATATATTTTGTTTGTTGGTTTGTTTTTGTTTTGCTTTTTGGTTTTTGTTGTTGTTGTTGTTTCAGAAAACAGCAGTATGAGAGAATTTTGGGTTCTTTTGCACTGTGATTATTCCCTTTATCCTACCCTGTGGAACTTAAATAGGATTTTGAAATAAACTCATGCTTCATAAAGAGTCCCAATACTTAAATTGTCAGTACATGTTTGATGTCACTGTTATCTAAAATTTCAAGGTTTATATTGATATTAGAAATAAACGTTGTTGGAAGAGTGGAAGGCTTAGGAGTCTAGAGAATTGGGTCCTACTTTCAACTCTACCTCTAACCAGTTATGGGATCTTGGACAAGTTACATAATTTATAACACACAGTTTCTTCACCCATATAGTAAGCGTTATGAACTATGGCAGTGCTTCCTGAGCTTCCACGTGCCTTTTTTTTGTTTGTTTGTTTTTTTGATAGAGACAGGGGTGCGGGTTGGGGAGAGAATGGAGAGGGTCCACAGCAGTCTTTATAGTTGTATGTCATCAGTTTTCAATGTGGCTTTGTTCCACGTAGGTGGATGAGGACTGCATAGAGCAGAAACTGGGCTGGGGACCTCCCACATGGGAGGCATGGCCCCTTGAGCCAGGAGCTGAGGCGAGGTGCAAGAGCTGAACTGGGGGCCTGCCGCATGAGAAGCAAACCCCAGTTCAGCATATGGGTCCACACAAGCCGAGGCCAGGATTCGATCCTCAGTCTCCAGGGCTGCAAAGTGAGTGCTTATCCCACTGAGCCATCCCAGCTTCCCCTCAATGTGCCTTTGAATCACCTGGGGACTCTTGTTAAAAATCAGATTTTCATTAAATAGTTTGAGATGAGCTTCTATATTTGTATTTCTAACAACTTCCCAAGTGATGCCAAGTCTGCTGGTTTGATCATTACATTTTGTAGAATAAGTGGCTAGACAACTAAAATTTCCATGCAACATTTTAATTTCTTTATGGTTTAATATGCTCTGAAGATGTTTTTAGTTTAATCAACTTGGTAGATAAAACAATCAGTTTAACAAAACTGTTTTCCAATTTCTTTTCACAATTTTAGCAGTCTGAATAGAAAAATGGCAATCTGAATAGAAGCCATTAATAAAACCCTTGTTCTTTCATATTTTGGGAAATTTACAAGTCCTGAGATAATATCTTATATTGGCAATATTTAATAGTTTAAGATTTTGTCACTGACATGATTTTTGAAGCGACTATTAGATCTTTTAGCCCAATTATACCTCATGAACTTATTCTGAAAATCAAAGGCACATTAACATCAAACTATTGGTCTGCCAAAAAGATATGTTGGCTCTCTTCTTATGATTTTCTAAATTATTGATGCACCATTTGAAATCACAGAATAGCATAATTTAGTGGCAGCTTTTCTCTCTGAGCTGACAATGTATGTGATAATTGCTTACCATCCAAGTCCAGAAATGCCCTTGTTCTATTGTAAGCAAATTGTTAATCTGTAGAGCAGTGGTGATTATTTTAAATGATCTATAATCTACCATGTATTCTTTTGTGTGTTTTGATAATAGAGACAAATATTCTTCCAAGACTATCATTAGAATTTTCTAATAGCATCATCTTCTTGATGATATGATAGTATGGGTAGAGTTATTTCTCTATAGAACAGAAAGATTATCCAAACACAGGATTCTAGATTCTAGTTAACTTAATTTCATTTAAGATGATCTAAAAGAAATTTAACTCCTGATGAATTTAAAGTTTTGAAAATACTTCTCAGAATTTTATCAATGATCCACCTAAAACACCACTAATATTTCCCCACCAGAGGTATACTCAAAGCCAGGCAATAACTGGAGGACTATTTTTTATATAGGCTACTAGTCTCCAAAAAAAGACATTAATGAGGTCTTTTAATGAGGTCATTTAATGAGGTCCCCGGCATTTGGGAAGGTCTTCCAAAAAAAAAAAATCATTTTCCTATCTCCCTGTCAATGTAGTCATCTGTTGGTAATTCCTACTCAGATTCTCAGAACTTCTGGCATACTTTTCAGCTGTTTGCTCTTAATTGCTCATGTCAGGCCAAGAATAGCCAGACATTGAAAAATTTTAATGGAAATAGAACCTTAAAACAAAGAGAAAAAATACTAGAACTCAATAGTGACTCTAGATATCATAGATAGTAATGCTGCAAAAGTTTTTAAAAGTATTGTTTAAAGATTTATATTTATTGTTTTTGACAGAGAGAGGTACAGACAGAGAGAGGCAGAGAGAAGTAGGAGAACCCAGATCAGTATCCACAGTTTCATGTCACTAGTTTTCTATATAGTTTTCTTCCACCAGTGGGCACAGGGCTATGCAGGGCAGAAACTGGGCAGGGGCCTCCCTCATGGGAAGCTCACCCTGGCAAGAATCGAACTGGGGACCCACCCCAGCTCAGTGCACAGGTCCACACAGGCTTGGGCTGGGACTCGATCCTCAGACCCTGGGGTTGCAAGATGAGTGCTCAACCTACTGAGCCATCCCGGCATCCCCCCAAAATGATTTTCTAAACTAGAAGTCTATAGTATTTATTATGAATGAAAAGAAAAGGAATCTTATGAAAAGTAACCTCACAGGGTGATCTGATCTTAAATTCCTAACTGGGCATGTCATGGTGGGCAGTTACTCCCTAAATATATAACTTCTTTACTAAAAGGCTTATCTTTGCCTTAACACATTCACTTCAGATAACTCAATATATGCATTTTTCGTATTACTTTATTAGAACCCAGATAAAACATACATGAGTTTTTAGATTTCCCACAATTCTGTCTTAAAATAAATGAATAAATTGCTACAAATGGTTCCATTTCTCTTCAAGGCTATAATAGACAGTTCAAGAGGAAGCATGATGGGATATATTTACACCTTCCTGTTTTGTTCCATAATTATCAACACAGGATCTCCGAGTCAGATGCTTGGGCTTTGATCCATAATATAAGCAAAGATGTCAGATAACTCTGGTTATCAGGTTGATGTAAAATAATGTTCTATATGACCTTTTACAGGTTTCATTTATTTATAACAGTATAAACTGAGCAACAAAAATCATTTAGTCAACCTAGTATACCCTGGACAAGAAACAAGATTTTTAGTACCTTCTTGGCCTCTGCAACTTTGATTATGAGATACATTCTGACTACTACTTTAGTTTTTGTCTACAATGTATGCAAATTTTAATATATTTTTATTTATTTATTTTTATTTTTGACAGAGAGAGAGACACAGAGACAGAGACAGAGAGAGAACTGAACTGGGGGAGCTCCCAGTTCAGCATATGGTTCCGCACGGGCCGGGGCCGGGATTCGATCCCTGGTCCCTGGCGCTGCAAAGTGAGCGCTCAACCCACTGAGCCATCCCGGCTTCCCCTATGCAAATTTTATTAATAATAGTGGACTAGGGGAAGCCGAGATGGCTCAGTGGGTTAAGTGCTCACTTTGCAGCCCCAGGGACCAAGGATCGAATCCTGGCCCTGGTCAGTGTGGACCCTTATGCTGACCTGGGGAGTGCCCCCAGTTCAGTTCTTACCGGGTGAGACCCCGGCCCAGTTTCTGCTCTGTGCAGCCGCGCGCCCACCTTTGGAATGAAACTATGTGGGAAAGCCAATGATGTGCAACTGTGGAGACTGCTCTGGGCCCTCCCCCTTCTCTCTGTCTCTGTATCTATCTCTCTCTCTCTCTCTCTCTCTCAGTCAAAAACAATATAAATAAATAAAAAATAAATAAATAAATAAATAAATAATACTGGACTATATAGTGACTGTAATAACTGTGGATATACAAGGGCTGTCTGGAAAGCATCTAGCCATGTAATAGAAGCATTTATGGCTGAATTTTTTTTCTGAACAGCCCTCCTATGTAATATTTTCTGTGCAAAACTATGGGGAAACAATATATATACTGTATAAGTGACAACATTGTGGGGAAACTTATGAAGACATATTAAAGAAACCTGGAAGATTGTAAGTGAACTTTATTAGTATCTTAAGTGAAAGTGAAAAATTTATAACTTATATGTATGTTTGAAAAAATCTGACACTTCTGACTAAAATGTCAAATTTTTAAAAGATTTGTTTTATTGTTTTTGACAGAAATAGACAGAGACAGAGAGAAGGGGGAGGGCCCAGAGCAGTCTCCATAGCTGTACGTCATCTGCTTTCAACATGGTTTTGTTTCACACAAGTGGGTAGGGAGTGTGCAGGACAAGAACTGGGCTGGGGACCTCTCACATGGGTGGCATGATCCCTCGATCCAGAGGCTGAGCTGGGGGTCAAGAACTGAGCTGGGGGCCTCCTGGAAGGGAGACACACCCCAGTTCAGCACATGGGTTTGCACATGCCAGGGCCGGGACTCAATTCTCAGTCCGGGGCTGCAAAGCAAGTGCTTAACCTGCTGGGCCACCCCAGCTTCCCCTAAAATGCCAAATTTTTAACTTCATACAATCAAAAGTTGAGAACCACTGATAACCACAAGTTGAAAAGTATAAATTATTAAACAGCAAAGTAACCTACCACTTTTCTCAAAATTTTTGTGAAATATCAGTTTATTAAAAAGTTGTGACAGGTTTTCTTACACCTAATGTAATTTAGCCAAATGCCATGAAATCTCCTAGGAGCCAAGTTCAGACTAAGCTATAAATGCCCTGAAGCAAATGTGTTAAGCAAGCCCTGTTCATTTTTTCTGTGCATCTAGGCTAACACAGAAATGCCCCCTTTCAGACCTCTCAAAAGAATACATAATCTTAACTGCTCTGTAATCCCATCTCTGGGTTGCTTCTTCCCACCTTCCTGTAATCTCCTTATGTTCCCTCCTTAATTATAAATGCATAGAAGAAACAGCAAATTGTTAGTCTCAGAAGTATTTATCTTAGTCTGTTGAAATCTTGTTTCCAGGTGTGTCGTTTTTTTAGCTCAAATACATTTTTATAAAAATTTTCTTCAGGTTTGGAAGTTCTTACATCACTACCATCCTAAACTTAAATTAAATGTAAGGGCAAATTGAGAACATTTTCTGACATTCAAGTTTTTAAAATATACCTCTAATATACCCTTTAATAAACTCCCCAGAGAATAAAGGTAGAATATAAGGAAGAAAATTTTGAGTTAGGAATATTACAAAGATGTTGAATATTTGAGGAAAATTGTAAAATATACTTTGAAAATTAAAGATATAAAAATGTGAATATACTGTAAAATAAATGAAATATAATCAAAGTAACTTATTGGTTCAACAGAGTTCAGTATTTACACAGTCAAAACAGTGTATTATGATAATTAATTTTATGTGTTAACTTGACTGGGCTAAGAGATGCCCAAATAACTTGTGAAATATTATTTCTGGATGGGTCCATAAAGGTGTTTCCAGAAGAGATGAGCGTTTGGACCAGTAGCCTGAGTTAAGAAAGTCTCCATCATTAATGCCTCTGAGTATCATCCAATTTGTTGAGGTTCTAAACAGAACAAAATGTCTCCACAAGGGAGAATTATCTTTCTGCTTCAGGTAGGAATTCAGTCTTCTCCTGTCCTCAGACACCAGTGATCACAGTTGTTAGGCATTCTGACTAAGACTGGGACTTACACCATTATTTCCCCTGGTTCTCAGGCTTCCAGATTTGACTGAATTACATCACTGGCTTTCATGGTTCTCTGCTTTTTATACAGAAGATCATGTCACTCTGAGCCTCCATAACCTCCTAAGCCAATTTCTAAATAATAAATACATATATCATGGTTTTTGTTTTTCTGGAGAACCCTGACTACTACAAGTATTCATGCTATTAATTCAATCAAAATTGTGATAAAACCACACCATGTCAGGGATTAAAAGAAAAAGATGATGAAAACAAGTATGGTAAACCCTGAACTAATACATAATAGAAAGCAAACAGGTATCTAAAATTAATAAATATAAATTTAACAATGGAGTCATTTTATATATGCTTATAGAATTATCACATGAACTAGCTGTAAAAAGCAAGAAAAGCAAAAAATAATAGCTACTGGGAAGCAAGACTAGGAATACAGAGAAGATAGAAAAGGGAACGCTTCCCTCTATAATAAACCTTAAAGCACTACTTCATTTTTTTTTAATGTGTAATTATGTCATTTTATAAGTAAAAAAGAAGATAAAATTGTAGGAAAATCAGATTATGTAGCCCTTACCATATACGGTACAATATTATTATCCAATGTGTTTGATAAAAAAGTAAGATTATAATTTATTCACAAAGCTCAGGAAAGTAAAGTTGGGGCACCAGTTTAAACTTGTTGGTTTGGTTCGGATATCAGTCATTGATTTCCAACACCAAACTCTCACTATAATAAAAGGCTATTAATAATACAATCTATTGTTGTGTAATACTATTAGTTTTAGACAGAGTGTCTGTATTAGCTTTCTAGGGCTGCTATAACTGCACATGAACTTCATTTCCTTAGTGTGCATTCTGCTTTAATTCAAGCTGGCTTTGTTGAGGCTGATAGACCCATAACTTGCATCTTTCCCTCAGGTCCTCCTACCTCTATATATACTGTACGTCCACTTCTTTTAATCATTAAGCCCTCAGGACATTAGCTTTTGGTCAGCAGCAAACCCACTTAAGAATAAAGTTTCAGGTCTATCAACCATGATCAGGATATATAATAACCAAACCTCAAACTAGATTAAGATTTTAGTCAAACAAAGATAATACCTCGGCCTCAGGTATGTTTCAGCTCAGGACTCATCTAAGCCGAATGGAACTACAGACCACATCCTCAGGAAACCAAATAGAACCATGCCATGACTGACGTCAGGAGCTGGAGTGATGATCAATTGCTCCCTGCCTTAACCCCAACCAATCAGTAGAACCCATGATTCCCACTCCATAGGAGCATGATTAATGATTTCTCCATTATAGAACTTAGCCACTGGAGGCCATTGGGGAGACAGATTTTTAAGAACACAAGCTCACCTATGTCTCCAGGTTTGATGCCAATTCCTTAAATAAACCATTACTTTCTTTGCTGCAATCGCCTGTTTGTTCTTATTTGGCTTGGATATACACTGGCAAGCAGACCTTGTAACTGGGTGCGCAGTAACACTGCCATAACAAATTATCACAAATTGGATGTTTTAAAGTAACAGACATTGATTTTTTTTTTTCACAGTTGTAGAGGTTAGAAAGCCAAAATTAAGGTGTTGGAAGGGTTGATTCTTTCTGGAAGGTATAAGGAAGTATCCATTCTATGACATTCTCCTACCTCTAGTGGCTGCCAGCAAGCCCTGACATCGATCACTACCGGTACTTGGTTTGTAAACACATCTCTCCAATATCTGCATCAATCTTCACATCACCTTCCACTCTGTCTTTCTGCTGTTTTCTTTTCAATATTATATAAGTGCATAGGGCTCATCTGATTAATCCAGGAATATCCCATCTTGAGATCATTGATGCAATTACATCTCAAAGTTGCTTTTCTCAAATAAGGTCACATTCAGAGATTCCAAGTATGTACATCTTTTGAGTGGCCATCATTCATTCCACTAGAGTGTTTAAAGCTTATTTTTACATTCTTGATTTTATATGCAGTTTCCATCTTGATAAGCACTTCACTGAGCTAATCGAGTTTCCTAAATTTGCATTTATTACTTAAGAATGGAAGTTAGTGTATTTTCCCCCAACATAAAGGAACCTATCTATCTTTGATAACAAAGTTGATATCAATATAATGTTATTTCAGGCCATGTGATTTAATCGTCAAAGTGATGGTCTCTTTAAATTGGCAGAGTCCTGATTAGAAGGGAAAAAAGTGTTATAATCCTGCTGCCTTCTAAGGTGGTTAAGTCCCAGAAATCCAGAAAGCTCTCTATTTGATGAGTGGGGGATATTTCTGAATATGTGCATTTTGGAGAAATAGGACAGTAAAAATAAGGTTTGTCTGTTTGTCTGTTTGTCTGTCTGTCTGTCTGTTTGTTTGTTTTAGAAAGAGGAACAGCAAAAGCTCAGAGAAATTAAAGAACAAGAAGAGTGAAAAAGCAACACCAGCTCCTACATATACAGAGGCAAGTGGAGGATGCCATGATTTCAGACAGTTAGAGATGCTTGAGGTGGAATAAAGTCCTGAAAGAATTAAGGAAGTTTTATACCATGAAGGAAGTAATGTAAGCCCCCATATTCGTCCTTTACAAAATATCTTGTTAAATTTATATATCATTATTGCTTTGTAGAATGAGTTATTTTAAAGAGATAATTTGAAGGTCTGAGTCTTTCTTCAAAAACTGGGTTAGAAAAAAATAAATAGACTACCCACAGGACGTAGATCACACTTAGTATTACATAGTTTACATCTCCTATAGATGGGTAGAAGGATGCAATCAGTTCTTTTACATTTAAGATCTACTTTTACTAGCAATTGGATAGGGGTATTAGAGGCACTACTCACGCTCTTGACAGAGATAAATTAGAAAGAGGTTCCCCTAAAAAAGATTGTCACCTCATGGAATAACTGGATATTTTGTTCAGAAATATTCTCTGAAAATATTCCAACATATTGTACATTTCATCATTCACCTTCTACAGTCAAATTTCTTTCAATCATCAAGATCAGTGTATAATCAGTGATTAAATGGAAATAATAAAGACAACTTTTATCTCTTGAAATTGCAATATTACATGTATGGATTCCTCGTAGAGTACTAAAACTATATCTTTTGATTAAAATAAACCATAAGGGAAATCTATAAGTTCTAAGAAATGTATGTTGGAGATATTACAAGACTTTTGAAAGTCTGTGTCTTTGATTTAACAAAGCACTTTCTTATATCTTCTGGCTCTAAACTAATAAAAAAATAATTTTCTTAATCCTGGCATAAAAGGATATAAAAAAAATTTTGTAGCTTATTAATGGAAAAATGTTAGTTCGATATTTTAAAAGCAAAGGGCAACTAGGAATTATGGTTTCTAAGTTACTACTCTTAGAATATTTTATTGCTGCATACCTGTCTCTTCAAAGTAGCCAACCATGAATTTATTTGCAGTGACTTATTTGTGGTTACTCACAATGGTGAATCTTCATTTATTCAAGTTTGAACCAGACTCTACTATTTACTAAATTTATAATCTTGGCAAATTATATAACCTCTCTTAATCTATCTTCTCATCTATATAATGGGAGTAGTTATACATGTACTAATCACACAGTTTTTGTGTGGCATAGATTATAGCTGAAGTGAAAACAACAGAATAAGACCTAGTAGGAGTTATAAAGTACAGGCAAAAATAAGTGACTATGTGAGTTGCTCTGATATGGAATTTATAAATATTATACTATAAAGCCCAATAATCAGGGCTTATAATCAAAGCTTGGAAGTTTCCTTTATAAAACAGAAACCAGAGAAAGTTTTTCTAAAAATATAAAAATTTAACTGATAACAGAAAACTGAGTAGCCATGTGAAAGGGAAGAACAGTTCATTAGAGTCATCAGATATAGGGTAGTTTTGAGACAAGAGAGGACAAAATATAGATTAAATGATGATTCCTTATATCTTTCCTTGGCACATACCACACTGTAATATACGTGTTTAAAGTCTCTTTCCCCTGTCATATTATGAATTCTATGAGAAAAGTGACTAATCCCTCTTGTCTACCACTCTTAAATGTCATTCAAAAAGTATTTATAAAGTTTGACAACTAAACATGCTTTTCATTGTTGTCAAATATCTTATTCTATAGAATATATTTTTGAAAAAATAAATCCCATCTATTTTGATTGTGTCATGACACAAGAAGTTAGAAGTGGACTGTGGTTTAAAATAAAGTAGTGAGAGAGAGGTCATCAAGATGGCACTGTGAGGAGATGCCTGGCTGGCTCAGTGGGTTGAGCACTCCCTTTGCAGCCTCAGGGTTCAAGGATCAAATCCCAGCCCTGGCCCATGCGGACCCATATGCTGAACTGGGACATGCCCTCAGTTCAGTTCTTGCCGAGACACATGTGAATGGTCCCTGGCCTGGTTCCTGCCCTGTAAAGCCCTATGCCCACCTGTGGAGTGAAACTATATTGAAAACTAATTATGTACAACTATGGACACTGCTCTAGGCCCTCCCCCTTCTCTCTGTCTCTCTCTGTCTGTCTCTCCCTGTTTAAAAAAAAAAAATGATGATGAAGTGAGAGGAGATTGTTGAAACCTCTCCTGAAAACTATAACAAATTAAAAAACTAAAATCCAACATGGGAATCTCTAAGCAACTCATAGCCTCAGCTGAGACCCACTCATAAAAAGGGAGCTGAGCAGGAGAAAAACAGAAGGAGGCAAGTGGGGAGACGGGCTGCAGAACATAAACCAGAGCCTGGTAGAAGAGAGAGAGGTGGTAGAACCATTGCAGAACAAAACTTTAAGTAAATTAGAACGGATGCTAATAATATTGAATATTATCTACCACACAGGAAAAGCACAAATTTTGTTTTCTATTTCTTTACCACACTGTAAGAGTGACTGATTTTGATAAAAGAAATTGTATTGAGCCAAAGATCAAGACAGATTTCCATGCTTGATCAGTTTGAATTTTAAACTGAAGGTCAACATAATCTATGAATATAACACAAATTGAAGGATGATTTTAAGTTAGGAGATGAAACATTTCTTCCTTTAGTGGGTAAATATGCGAGTTTTGTGTTTGTTTTTTAACATAACTTTACTATTTGAATATATTAAATCCTATCCTAGGGGAAGCCGGGATGGCTCAGTGGGTTAAGCACTCACTTTGCAGCACCAGGAACCGAGGATCGAATCCTGGCCCCGGCCCGTGTGGATCCATGTGCTGAACTGGGGAGTTCCCCCAGTTCAGTTCCCTCTCTCTCTCTCTCTCTGTCAAAGACAATTAAAAAAATTAAAAAAAAAAATCCTCTCCTAGGAATCCTTCTCAACGTATAAACTTGAACACCGTCCTATAATTAGAGTTATAAGCCATGATTATCTTCAGAGCATTATCTACAGTTTAGATATATCTTTTGTAAATTCTTACTACTGTTCAGAAAAAAAAAGATTATAAAAGTCTAAATCCAAATGCATTATCCTTATTTCTTATTAATCTGCCTTTCTACATGTAACTCCAAAAATTCTTATTTGTGCAATGCATTAACTCCACAATTTTATTACCACCATTCTATCTGTCATGCAGTTTAAATCATTTATAGCAATTTTGATTATTACGAGTTTAAGATGAAACAGGAATAATTTGAACAGCTATAATATTTTCTTACACAGATAATAAGAACCACTGAAATTCAATGGCATCAGAAAAAAAAATGTCTTCAGCTTCATTAACAGATGCAATTCTATCATTACTCCTGCTGATGTATTTTAAATGTGTTTTGAAAGAATAACATTCTGATATAGCTTTAGTGTATGAGTGTCTCTGCATGTGTGTGCATGTGTGTGTGTGGGTGTGTTTTACAATGAAAACCATTTCATACTTTAAGGGTTCAGTATCTGAGGATCAATCCTACACATTCTCAAAATACATAAGGCTTTTTGCTCTCCTATTTTTCTTTCTAAATAAGGTTTAGAAACTTGGATGAATTAATGTCATTATTAAATTGTATGTTATTACAAACTGAATATTTCCTATTAGTGATTTAGCCATTGACACTTATAGTATGCTGTAATTGCATATTCAAGAAAGACTTACAAGTCTATTTTACCATTTTATGGTGTTCTTGTCATTGAAATTTCAATTGCAGTATAGACTTGGTATTTATTTCAGAATATTTTCCTGCATGGTGGCCAGAGGATTATCCTGATAATATTACAATGTTTCCATATTTATTTCACTAAACTTTATCTATAAAATATTTACTTTAATCTCAGAAGAAGTGAGAGAAGAGGAAGGTAAAGTGGAAGAGAGACAGAACACAGAGAAAAATGTAATACCAAATAATTTTCAGGCAAAGTTACGTTAATATGAAAAATGATATGAAAATAAAAATGACAAAGGGAATTACAAGTGCAGATAATGTACATGTGAAACTATGATTCTTTTGGTTTTACAAAGCCTCAGGAAAAGCTTACAGAAGAATAAATCAGAAAAGTGTTGTTTTGTTCATCAAACTGTCCCTCTTACTTATTCAATCTTAATCTAAAGCAAAATGCTAAGTGTAATATTTATCATAAATCTATAACCACACATTAAAAAGTGGAAGTATTTTTGGCACACTGTGATGGAACAAAATACATCAGATTAAAGATAAAATTTCATAATATTATAACTATTATAAGATGTATAGAATACAAAGATAATATAAAATCAATATAGAAATCGTGAAATTTAGGCTCTGGTTGAATCCTTTTGAATTAGAGCCCTCTTACATCTGTTATATATAAATGTTCTTCCTATTTGGTAAGTGTATATACAGTGATACCTTAGAATCCGAATGCCCCAAAACTTGAACAACTTGA
>PVKE010026670.1:0-22126 GCA_004027555.1 Craseonycteris thonglongyai
CACTACTCTGCCCCCCCCCCCTTCTCTCTGTCTCTCTCCATCTCTGTCAAAAAAAAAAATTAGATGGAAACCACCTGAACTCTTCGCCAACAATTCACGGCTCTTGCATCAAAACAATGCCGCAGATCACACAGCACTGTCTGTGAGAGTTTTTAGCCAGTAAACAAATACCTGTATTGAAACACCCCCCCACACACACACATACACACACAACTCACCTTATACTGCTCATGATAACTTGCTTCTTCACCCGAAGATAAAGGAAATATTTAAAGACATTTTGCTGACATTCAGGACATCAAAGGTAATATGATGCTAGCTCTGACGGCCATTTCAGAAAAAGTGTTTCAAGATTGCTTTAAAGGGTGAACTACAAGCTGACGTGTGAGCATAGTTTCCCGAAGGGAGTACTTAGAAGGTGACTGCAGTGATTTTCAACAATGAGGTATGTAGTATTTTTTCTAGGGTGAATTCTCAAACTTAATTGTCACACCTTGCAGAGTACTTCCACAGTCTTGCCCTCATTGTGTAGTTAAAATTCTCCAAATAAACTAAGCCATAGGCCTGTTAGATGACCTGACCCAATGACACCACACAGTCAGAGATATTTACATAAGATTGACATAGGGTAAGGATTATACAGAAGAAAAACTATGAACCAACTTTATGAGGACATATTCTAGCAATCATGCATTTTTTTCTCTGCGAGTGCCTGACAGTTCTATCTGCTTGCCATTGTCACAAATTTTTGCTATGAGTAATTAATATGGGAAAATCTCAGAAAATTGCAGCACCAAATGAAAAACTGTATCTCTGAGCCAGAGAGTAAAGATTGACTGGCATATATGATCAGTTTTCCACAGGAAAGAGTGCTATATTCTCATTTTCTACTTAGGACAGTAAGCATGTAATAGTCTGTGTAAATGGCCTAATCTCATATTGGCCAAAACAATCAGTCGTATTTCTGAGGGTTACACCCTGACAAAACCCTGCAAAAACTCGAACAGCGGAAGAATGAGACTCTTAACAAGATCTTTTTTTTCTGCCCTACACATAAGCCAGTCCTCAATGGTTCTTTCTCTTATTTTCTTTGCTTCAAATAGCTGTTTTCCCATTTCTGTTTTTCTATCTCTGTATCTCTGAATTTCATTCACCTTGTTTCTCCACACTAAAATATAAATAACATTTCAAATGAATCATTCCTCTTTTGCCTAAGATTCTTGTGTTTCAAATAAGAAATTCTATAAGTGGTGGACTACAAGAATTTTAGTTGCCCACCTGCCTCAGATACACTAATATAGAAAACTAAAAATTGGTATTTTCAGGCAAAAAAAGCAATATTAAACTATATCTAGGATGTTAGCATTTTACACACACACACACACACACACACACACTCACACTCATACTCATATGTGTATATAGGATATTGTGCCTTGCATGAAATTTTAGCTGATTTATCTTTGTAATTGCCAAAAATATCTTCTAAGCCACAGAACTATCTACTTTGAACCTACTATTTGCGGATGGCCAGCCATCCGCAGAAAATAAGACAGATGTATTATCTAGCAAAGTTTCTCCTCATTTATAGCAAATGTTACATGTTGCCTTCTCTTGGTTCCGTTTCCCTCTCTTTTCTAAAAGAGAAAACTTCTATTAAATTGTGGTGAACTGACAACTCATCTTCCTCCTCCCCTTGTTTGTGAGCCCTGGATCTTTATGTCAGCTCATGTTTGCCAGCACAGAATGTCACTTCCCCACAGTCCTGTATTTATAAACCATCACTCAGGAATAAGAGAAAATGAAGGTTGAAAGCTCTATCTGACTCTCTTCCTCAAATATTTTCATTCCTTAAGAAATATCTTTGCTGAAACCCATGGTTGCAATTTCTTGCCCCAACATCAGTTTGATTATCAAACTAGTGCCTTGAGTACAATACAATCTGCCAATCAATTAGCTAAAGTGGACTTCATTTTGAAAAAAGAAACAATAAATCACATTTTAATGCCAGAGTTTGGTGGCAAATTTATTTCATTCCACGTATGATTTTGAGTGTAAAAGTATTTCTAAAACACATGATCTGTCCCCCAAAACAAGAACTTATTGCTAGGACTTTAGCTCAGGTCATTATGAGTTCACAGAGGAGAGAGATGAATGCAAACTGTAAAAGGACTCAAAATGAAACATAAACATTGTTTCTTTTTTCTTAAGATTATTTCTATTGTTTTTGACAGAGAGAGAGGGAGAGAGAGAGAGAGAGAGATACAGAGACAGAGAGAAAGGGGAAGAAGGCCAAGAAGAGCCTCCATAGCTGTATCTCATAAGTTTTTGACATGGTTCTATTCCTCAGGTGGGCGTGGGGCTGCGCAGGGCAGGAACTAGGCCAGGAGTCTCCTGCATGGGCCCCGGCAAGAACCAAGCTGGGACACACCTCAGTCCAGCATATGGGTCCACAGAGACCGGGGCCAGGATTTGATCCTCAGTCGCTGAGGCTGCAAAGCAAGCACTTAACCCACTGAGCCATCCCGGCTTCCCCAACATGTTGTTTCTTGATGACACTTTATGAGTTAAAAGTACATATGAGGGAAGCCGGGATGGCTCAGCAGGTTGAGCACTCGCTTTTGCAGCCCTGGTGTCTGAGATTCAAATCCTGGCTCCGGTCTCTGCAGACCCATATGCTGAACTGAGGTGTGTCCCAGCTTGGTTCTTGCCAGGGCCCATGCAGGAGACTCCTGGCCCAGTTCCTGCCCTGCGCAGCCCCACGCCCACCTGTGGAATGGAACCATGTCAAAAACTAATGACATACAGCTATGGAGCCTGCTCTGAGCCCTCCCTCTTTTCTCTGTCTCTTTATGTCTCTCTCTCTCTCTCTCTCTCTCTGTCAAAAAACATTAAAAACCAATCTTTAAAAGTACATATGAGATAAATAGCTTTTAAGATAGAACCATATTTACTGCTATGTATTTGATTGTTGTGCATAAATTTTAATGTATGTGCTTTACTTAGAAGGAAATAAAAGTTTTTTATTTACTGAAGATTAAAATATAAATAATAGTAGTTATAATTATGACAGTAACATCGACAATAATATTGCCAACCTTGAGCCTTTATATCAGGCACTTTACATATATTATTAATAACAGCCCTTTACATATATTAACTTGTTTAATTCTCATAACAACCCTCTTAGAAAGATACTATTATCTTTACTTTAATATAGCGAACATAATAGTAATATTAAACTAACATAAATGATGAGTGTTTAGATTAATGGTAAGTGAAAGTTAGATGAGGAATATGTATATACATGAGTGGAGGCCACAAAAATAAATAGTGAGGATTTTATTTTACGCAAGAAAGATGAAGATAAACTGTGAGATCATCCAACTCAATCCCTTTACAGTCAAATATGCCTATAATGGAGGTACAGTGATTAAGTTGATAAACAAATAGTTGCAATGCAGATACACTACTAAAAATAATGATGAAATGGGCATAAGCCTTCAAAGCTCAAAGGAAGTAAAATTTTTCAAGTCATTATTTTCAAACTATACTTAACTGGGCATGGGAGAGGTGTAGTAGAATCCATCACTGCCAGCTCATCATTATTTGAGGGGGAAATAAACCTTGGATTCAGTACCAAAATAGCTTTTGAGATATATATAGATATAGATATAGATATACACACACAAAAAGAAGAATTTTTTAAAATAAATAAAAACAATATATACTTCCCAATCATTAGTCTCCACTTGGGAATTATAGCTCTTATTTTCTAATTTTATAAATTTTATATGTGAATTGCAAGAAAAGGAAATATATGCACTTGAAACATATGAAAGGTGAATTTTCTCCCCACATATAGATGTGAAAAACTAAACTGATATTCATTTAATCAGAGTAAGAAAATACAATGAGGTTCTGTGATCCCCTCCCCCCACTGCCTAGCATTGTGCTCAATATATATAATAGGCATCTAGAAATATGGATCACTTATTGTGCTTTAAAGTTGAGATTTCTTGGGCTTGTTTTTGATAATTATGTCTGTCATCATATATCAGTTAGAATCCCAGAATCCTACAAAGAGAAAACCTGAGTAAGCAGAAACCCTTAGTGAAAGATGCTAGATTACTTATTTAAAAAAAATGGTCAGTACATCCAGTTTTTAACTCATTGAAATAATTAATACTTATTTTAGATAGAATTACTTGACCTCTTTAATTGCAATTTCTTTTGATATATTTAGTTTTTATATTATGGATGAAAATTTTTCATTGTCCTTATGGATTTGAGCAATCAATAAAATAGGATAAATATAAAATAGCTGAAGAAAAAAGTTGGGTTAACTAAGAGCTAAATACATTTAAACATGAAGATGTAGTTTAAAAATACAAACTTTAGGACCCTTATGTGCTCTGTCTGTAGAACTTAGAAAAAGGGAAAAAAGATATTTTGGATGCCACTAGAGTCTTTTCTTTTTAACCAAAATTTACTCAACCTCAGTTTCTTTCACTAGGCATTCTTACAAAAAAAGCTAATTATACCCTGTGTTAATTAAACACAAAAAATAAGTGCACTTAAGAGATGAGCCTTAAGATATTGCACTAGTTTTGTTGTTTCAGGATAAGGATAAATCTTACAAAGGAACTGGAATATTGATGAGGATGTTACTGCTGAACTATTTCATCTTTTAGTTAGTTAAGCAGTGAAAGATAGTCTGAGAGGAATTTGGGACAACTGAGTCAGACCCACACACAGATATGAAATGATTAAACGGAAATGCAATCAGCAGCAGCCTGGGAGCATTGTCTGGTGAGAGATAATACTGGTGCTCTCTAATTGGCTCGCAGCAAGCATGCAGGATGACGGATTTCAGTTGTGGTATTGCCACACTGCTTCCCCCAGCACTATTATCTCAGAGTGACACTTCCATTACTCTGAGCGGAGAAAGATGAACGTCACCTGTCAGGGGCTGGTTAATTGTGTTGCTAGATGTATGTTGCCAGGGCGCAGGTTGGACATTTATGAACATAACTGCTTCCTCTGATGTCCGCCATCCTTCAGGGATCGATATGGCTCTTACAGTAAGCGCGTAATTGAGTGAAGGCACTTACCACTGAGGGGCTGAAGATGAGCCCATTGTGCGAGCTTCATTGTCCATACATTTACCATAAATGAGCTGATATTTGCCATTTATTGTGTGCAGCATTGTGGAAACGGAAACTAATGTGCCACTTTCATTTGTTTTCTAGATAAATGGCGAAGATGTCCAGAATCGAGAAGAAGCTGTGGCAATGCTCTCTAGTGATGAGTGCAAGAGAATTGTGCTGCTTGTCGCAAGGCCAGAGATTCAGGTCAGAACAGAGATCAAGTCTTGGACTAAACTTCCTATTTGTTATCTGCTATTCTATAGCAAATCAGTACCATGGATATTTGTAAAACCAAGTCTACAAAACATAATTGATTTATCTTTCCTAAGTTACCAACCTGATCAAAACAGTTATAAGTTAAAGATTCCCTTATATTGCTCCACACAGTGGCAGCTAAACATTTTCTTTTTAAAAGACATACAAATTGAATCATTATTTTTTCTTTCCACTTACCAGTTATTTAAATGATTTCATAACTGAAAAATGGTTGACTTTATATGACTTTTAATTCTATGTGGATCCTTGCTTTAGGTTTTCATCTAAAAATACTTAATTGGCATTTTAAGGTACCCTGAAAGAATCTCTAATGAGAGAAACATTAGCATATTTAGCTATCAGCTTAAATCTTTTTAGAATAGCGTTATCAGATAAAGTGCCTTACATACCATGATGTGGCCCCATGTATAGTAAATAAATTTTTTCCAAGTTTAGTGTGACAAAAACATCTGTCCAGTCAAAAGCAAATTGATAGCTTCTAAAGGAATTTTTTTATATCTTTACAGAGGGAGATGTCATGAAAGTAAAGGAGAGGTAATGGTGGAAGAAAAGCACTATTGGTCCTTCCTTTTATATTCTTTTTGAACCCCACCACAATGTAGAAAGGACATTACATTGTCACCATTCTATCCATCTGTCAGTAGTTTGAGTGAAGTTGGTTATATCACCATTTGTCTCCTAGGTTATTGATCTGATATTTTTCAGACTCAGTAACTACATACTATCTATAAATTACATTGAATGAGTGTATTTCAGTGTCAGACTGAATCCTGACTGGAATATAGTGGTTATAAAACATCACCCTTTCCGCATATATTTCCTTTATGCCCTTGACCACACTAAATGGTTCCCATAAAGCCTGCCGTAGCCCCAGGCAGAGTAAAGTTACACACCTGAGGTCTTAGGAGTGTGGAAGGGAACCTATACACCTTGCTGGACTGCCTATTTAGGACAAAATTTTTTAAATGCATATATGATTGCACTAGTTACCTGAAAATTTCACAAACCGATTAATCTCACAGATCCCATTTTTGAAAAGGAACAGAATAATAAGGTTAAGTACATTATCAGCAAATTTCATGGTAAATGGAAGAGAACTCAGTAGTTGTAGAAAAGGTATATTGATGTTCTAATTTGGTTTCCCTGCCCTTTCCGGGTAACTTGCTAGAGAATCTCATTAATTTCAAATTAAAGCTTTTTCTTCCCATATAGCAGCTATATAACGGGCTGTGGAAAGAATAGAAATTAATGACATAAGACCAGATCCTGTAATCTTAGATGGACTACATATGCTTGGTAGAAACAGTGGCATTTTTTAATATCTGGCTACCATCCTGACTTACAAGAATCAATGTTGGAAGGTGAATTTTCAAACAAGACTTTCTTTCTACAATTGATGAAAGATGGTGATATGATTCTGTAGGAGTCCTGTCTGTCAAAATCAGGATCTGCATTAACCCCTTGATTCTGAAGCCCCTTAAGCTTCATCACACTAGATGGAGTAATTACCTTAAAAAAAAAATCAAATATCTAGAAAAATAAAGAAAGAACACACATTTTAACACCATACTTCAAAAATGTAATGTGAGCAGTACATGTTATAAAGTGACATTTAAAAAGAGGGGAATGCTCTTTGTCTTCATATTGCCTATATTTTCTCATCAATTTTAATATATCCCATTATTGATATATATTTTTTGCATGTGTATTTTATACAGGGAGAAAGTGGAAGGTTTTTGTGTGCTTTTTCTAGCCTTCACCCCCCCTCCCCTTTTTTTTATGTCTCGAATACTGTCTACATT
The DNA here is from genome assembly GCA_004027555.1 of Craseonycteris thonglongyai. NCBI lineage: Eukaryota > Metazoa > Chordata > Mammalia > Chiroptera > Craseonycteridae > Craseonycteris > Craseonycteris thonglongyai. Next base: position 7,229 of record PVKE010026670.1, read on the forward strand.
CTTGGAAATGATCTACAGAGTTGCTGGGGGCAGTATTGTGCAACTGTACAATATTTTTAAATAACTCATTTCTTTCATTCCCTGTCAGCTTTCTTTCATTTTCTGCCCATTTTCTTCCTCAGACCATTAACGATATTGCTATTCTCTACTCTTTCCCTTGGGACATGAGGGCTGAGAGGGCTCATCTAAGAACTTGTAGCCACTACTTTTGAGACAGTGCAGGTTGTTTCTTGCTCTGAAATGCCAGAGTATGAACCATTACCATGCACACAGTTCCGCCAGTGTCAGAATGACAGTCCTCCCTTTCCTGTAGCTCATCTGAAGGGAAGGTTCTGTCTCTGCCACAGCACTAGACTCAGGTTGCCATGAATGCACTTCTAGGTGGAAAGGAGCAAGGGAAGGAAGTGAGCACGAAGCAGCTCTCCTTACCTATTGTGCTGTGTAGACCTCTAGCAGAGAGGAAAGCCCTAATCAAAATAGATATATCCTGACTACAGACGGTAACTCAAGGATCTGTGTATCCGGATAGTTAATAAGAAGAGACATATAGGGAACCATTAATTTCTACCCTGTGGTCCCCTTTTCTTCCCAGCCCCGTCATTTAAATTTCAAAAGGCTTTGTTCCATCATTCATTCTATCAGTGTCTGCAAATATTTTGTTTTGACCCGATTTAAGAAAAATTCCTTGGTGTGCTTATGAAAAGTGAGCATTTCCGGTTTTAAGTGATTTCTTTTGGAGTCTGGCATTTGCAGCTTCATGAAACTTAAAAAGGAGTAAAGAAATATAAAACTTGGACAATTATAAATTGGACTGAATTTAAATTTTTAGTCAGCTTAATTTTCATAGTTCATCTGCATATCAAAGTCAGTGGGGTGGAACTTGATCAAGTTATTAAGGCTACATTAAGATAGATGAGGATGAATAAATGTGTCCATGCTTTTGGCCCCAGTGAAATTTGAGGTAATTTTAGTTCTAGATAGCCCTTAATAAATATCAAGAAGCCTATGATTGCCTTCATATTAATGATAGGATATATATATTCTCATGCCTCTTCTGGTGCAGTTTAATATCCTTCTTTCAGATTTAGAGTTCACGTATCTTTAAAAGGTTATTTTGACCATTTATTAAGTGGTAAAAACACCTCAAACAGCTGTCAATTTTGACTCCCTAGAAAGCTGCTGTTTCTTTGTAACACAGAGCGAACTGGAGTCCTGACAATAATTCAGTTAATTTAATCAGCGTAGACAGCTAATTTATATAATCCAGCACCAAAATCTACTTTGAGAAAAATTATCTGTATTGACTGTCAACACTCATCATATTAGCAAGGTAACCACCAGGTTCCACTTCACTTTGTATTGAGAAGTCAAGAGGATTCATTCAGTTTAATTTGTATAAGGCTCCCACAAGAATACTTGCATTCAGCACCTATAAACAAGTCCTGAATGCCCTCCGTCACTCCACCTCCCTTAAATGCAACTTTTAAGGTATTTTTCTTTGGAATTGGGTCTGAAAAATAATCAAAATAGACATACGGTAGTATCACTCGTTTGTTCTTTTGAGAATAACTTAGATTTATTTTTTCAGATAAAGTAAGTGATGTCTGTATTTGTAGCAAGCAGCCATCTTGTTAACTTGGAAGCCATTCCCCTAAAAATGAAAAAGCAGAATGAGGATAGTGTCCGTGTGTGTGATGGGGGAGGGGCAGAAGGAGCACTTTGTGTGTCATCACGTTGATGGTTGTTTTTAAGAAAAAAAGCCCAGTCGTCTCGTGGCCCTATTGGTAGCACTGCATTTCTTTAACATGGGAACTGTTGGAGGTAATGAGCATGACAGCTGTGGGTTATACAGTATACTTTTCATGCATTTGAAAGACGGTCGTGTTGTATGCTGTGAGATCTATTTGGTTGTAAGACAAAAATCTATAGCTATGTTTTAGGAAAGGATAAAAGAACTGAGTCCAATTTTTTTTTTAATCACCTTTTCTTCCTTGTGAGAGGTGAACTATCAGAGGCTGGTATTCAAAAGAGAATCATTATGATAAAAGGAACTGGTCAGGCATCGCTATTTAAGTTCCCCCCATTTTAGCATGAGTTCTCACTAACCTAATATAATATACTAATGTATTTTTTTGCAGCTGGATGAAGGCTGGCTGGAAGATGAAAGGAATGAATTCTTAGAGGAGTTAAACTTGGAGATGCTGGAAGAACAGCATAATGAAGCAATGCAGCACACTGCCAATGAGGTGGAGCAGGTAGGGCCAACAATTTGAACTACATCATTTGAAATGTTGCTAGTTCTTTTTTTAAATGTATAACCATAAATAGAATAAAAAACAGAATCAAAGAGTTTGATCAAACATCTATGTAAAGGTAATTTTCAAGAGCAAATGATCATCTGAAATGAAGCAGAAAGAATAAACACATCTTTTTTTCTATTAAGAGTATTTCTAGTTTGGGATGCTTAGGGACCATTGTGGATAGAGTACAGTAGTATTCAAATGCTGACCCAGATACTGTTCAACCTAATTCAGAAATTTAATAGTAAAAATGCATGTTGCTTCTGGGTGTGCCAGCTATAGACAAACTGTGTCTCATGAGGTCACCCCTCCTCCTAAACAGTAATTTTATACTTTGAAATTAATGCATAGATTTGAATTATTTAAGCAACTAAAGGAAAATGATGACATGATGTAAGCCATTAATCTTATTTGTGTTTTTGATATTATGAGTACACCTCTATACTATTAAATAGGAGCAATTCTACTTGAAATTATTGACCTCATTTTGCCTGAGGGTCGCATATTCATTCAACAACAACAAAAAAATCTGATCTCCTAATATGTTCCAAGCACCACACTTGATTCTGAGAATATAAAGAAAAATAAGCAAATCTTGTATTATATCATAGCTGGTAAAAAATCACAATGTGGTTTGTGTCAAATCAAGTATTTTCATTTTGGTGGTTGTTTTCTTACTAGATGAAAACAAGACCAATATATCATAGGGTTTTTTTGTGTGTATGTGTCAGATTCATGACATCCACCTGCCTGATATAATTGTATTAACAATTCTGCTATCCGTTTACTGATTTAATTGTCATTCTGGTCTCAAGATTCTATTTATAATACACCTTAAAGAATAATTAAAAAAAAAAGAAATAAAAAGGAAAAGGAAAGAGAAGGAAAGGAAAGGAAAGGAAAGGGAAGGAAAAGAAAGGAAAGGGAAGGAAAGAAAAGGAAAGGAAACAACAGAACAGAACCCTGAGAGTTAGGCTTAGGAACATTAAACACAAATAGCCTATCACTTTCCCAAGCTGAAAAATATCCTATCACTTTACCAAGCTGAATGATGAAATATATTGACATGCTAGCATCCCATAACAGAGATGTGTGTGTATGCATGTGCACATGTCCATATATTAAATAAATCATTAGATTGCAAACTGTGGTGTCAACATGGCCATGTGTGCTATATATTCTACTAATCAAGGATGTTCATTGGCCACTTCATAAACAGTAGTTTATGTTCAAAAGTGATACTGCTACTATAAGTGATGCTTTTCAGTATAGGATAGATTGAAATTTTTATGTATGATTTCAACACTGACCACAAATAAAGATATTTTCAAGTGGCAGATACTGGTTACAAGCCAGAAAGTTCTTGCTCCAGGCTTTTTCTCTCTTAGATACAAAATGTGACCTGGTGCAGAATTGACAGGAGGATGTTGGAATAAAGAGAGAAAGGAGAAATCCTGTCCAGGTGAAGTGAAGTGGTGTCAAATGCTGCCTACTCATCAGACATAATACAAATGCTAGGTCTTTTGAGGTAATACTAGATGTCCCTGAGGTTAAATTTTCATTGTGTGGAAATTTTTCTTCACCATAAGACTGAAAAATGATGAGAAGTACAGAAACCTTTAAAAGTCCTTTGCCCTTATAAACAATAATACTACATTGGAAATGTCTTGGTAGAAACATTGCCTGTCACTATAATAATTCCATAGGGAAATGATAAATGATGGAGTACCATTACATTAGAAGCCAGGAATTCTAGGTTTGAGAATAGAAACACACTTTTTATTTTCACATTTGTTCATAAGCCAGTGGCAAAAGAAAGGGAAATTCAATTAAAAATGTATATTTATATTTAAAAACTAAATAACTATATGAAATTTTCACTTTACATACTAGCCTTCATCCTACGGCTGTTATTGAGAACTGTAATATCTCCATAGCATTATTTGCCTATATTTTTTACACTACATGTAAAATTTTTAAAAAGATAATAACCTTCTTGTACTTTTCTACTTATCATTATATATGAGAAAAATATAAATAATGTGATAAAGAAGCTCAAATGTCCAATATCAATAATATCCTCTGGGGGGTTTACGGCACAATGTGCAGATGTCACACTTGATATTGTCATCAGCTTATAGCAAGGGGACATAGAATATATGTTACAGGCTTTCCATTGTTAGTTTCTGTTAGTTATTTGTAACATTATTTTTATCAGTAAGACATTTTTAATCAACCTGAGTATGTTTTTAACAAATGAGAAAAAGTATTTAAGGGCAAGATTGAGAATCCTAGAGTAACGTGATACATGGCAATGCTCTTCCCCTCCAGACTGTTACTTTTTGTTTTCTGTCATTACTTATGTGGAAGAAAATAGCAATTATCTGAAGAGACCTCTTCAAACCTGTTCTAGAATACCTTTTATCACCCATCTGTCTTTCTTTAACACTAATAGATATAATAATATTTAATTATACAATTACACGTGAACTTTGTTCATAGGCAAAGAACTATATATGCACCTCTGAAGGGCAGTGAGAGTTAATCATGCTGCATGAAAGCCAAAAATTACCAGCGTGAAGTTTACGTATTTATATGTAATATGTTTACACACACACACACATACATGTGTGTGTGTGTGTGTGTGTGTGTTTGATATTATGCCTATGGCTGGCCATCAGTGCTGCTCAGATTTTCATGGAACCAGTTATTTTACTTGCAGTAGAATAAAACTCACCTTTGAAGGAAGTTACTAGTTAAGCATAGGAAAATCTTTTTTAAGTATCCCATGAGTCCTAAGATATTATTGTTGCTTTTGAACCACATGATTTGGAGATGCACTGAGGTCAAAGCATGTGTATGCAGGAATATTGCATCCTGGACATATAAAAAATCCTGACACCGGGAGATGGCACTGGCCTGGTAGATTCCCTCTGTCACTAATAAACTCAGTCCATCTGAGACTGAGATTCCTTGTCTATAGATAGAAGGTCCTTGGCTCCAATACACCCTGTTTCTGAAATTTTGTGATGCTTGGCTTTCCATCATTATCAGTGTATTACTAGACCAGTAAAGTTTTCTCAGAACTTAAAGACAGTTAAGAAAAAAAGTAAGAGGGTGATGGGGCTTTTGAACTCCAGCCTTCTGCATTACTGAAGACCATTTAGGCATTCATACTCATCTTCTTGTGTATTCACCTCAGAAACTCATCAAGTCACCTCATTTACATACCTTCATGCCAAAGCTTCCTGAGAAAGAGAAAGCCTTAAGAATCACTTATTTAAATGTGTCCTGTTTCATTTATCCCCAAGTGAGTATCACCAACATATTCAAGCAGCTTTTCTTTATTTCATTGCATAAAATGCTGTCTTGAGCTAATTGCCTTTATTTCTAAAATTGTTATGGATACTAAAATTACATCAACTTTCTATGAACTGCATTTTGCCAAGAAGCGTTGTTTTTTCAGCAAGTTTTTCAACACCTGGTATTTTCTTTGTTTCCTCCATATTATTCTTTTTAGCCAAAAAAACAAGAAGAAGAAGAAGGCACAACTGACACCGCCACATCCTCATCCAACAACCATGAGAAGGACAGTGGCGTGGGGCGCACAGACGAAAGCTTGCGAAACGACGAGAGCTCAGAGCAGGAGAATGCAGCTGAGGAGCCCCACAGCACGGCTTTGAAGAGCAAGAGAGAGCTGGGCCAGAGCCAAGACACTCTCGGGAGTGTTGAACTTCAGTGTAACGAGAGCTTCGTGTCCGGGGAGTACGTGGACTCAGACTGCACTGGCAACCAAGATGAGGAGTGCGAGCGATTCCGCCAGCTCTTGGAGCTCAAATGCAAGATTCAAAACCACGGAGAGTATGACCTGTATTACTCAAGCAGCACGATAGAGTGCAACCAAGGGGAACAAGAAGGAGTGGAGCATGAGCTGCAGCTGCTTAATGAAGAACTGAGAAACATTGAACTTGAGTGCCAGAATATCATGCAGGCTCACCGGCTCCAGAAAGTGACGGACCAGTATGGAGACATCTGGGCCCTGCATGATGGGGGATTCCGCAACTATAGCACCAGCATTGACATGCAAAGGGGAAAACTCGATGACATCATTGAATACCCCGAAAAGTCAGACAAGGACAGTTCCAGTGCTTACAACACAGCCGAAAGCTGCAGAAGCACTCCTCTCACTGTGGACCGCTCCCCTGACAGTTCCCTTCCAAGAGTGATCAACCTCACCAATAAGAAAAACCTGAGAAGCACAGTTGCAGCCAGTCCGCCCTCTTCCGGACAGAGCAGCAAAGAGTCAACCTCCACCAAAGCCAAAGCCACTGAACAAAGTCGCGGCGTTGAAGGCAAGGAGAAGATTTCAGAAAGCAACAAGCTTTCTGATCCAGAGAAGACAAGCGCTGAACCCATCCCTTACCTCTCTCCATACCACAGCTCCTCCTACAGGTATGCTAACATCCCAGCACATGCCCGGCATTATCAAAGCTACATGCAGTTAATTCAACAGAAGTCTGCAGTAGAGTATGCTCACAGTCAGCTCAGTCTGGTGAGCGTGTGCAAGGAGTCTCAGAAGTGTTCAGAGCCCAAGATGGAGTGGAAGGTGAAAATTAGGAGCGACGGGACCCGGTACATCACCAAGAGACCAGTGCGAGACAGGATTCTGAAGGAGCGTGCCTTAAAGATCAAGGAGGAACGGAGCGGCATGACGACCGACGACGACACCATGAGCGAGATGAAAATGGGGCGCTACTGGAGCAAAGAGGAGAGAAAGCAGCACCTGGTCCGGGCCAAAGAGCAGCGCCGGCGCCGCGAGTTCATGATGCGGAGCCGCTTGGAGTGTCTCAAGGAGAGCCCTCAGAGTGGCAGCGAAGGCAAGAAGGAGCTCAACATCCTCGAACTGAGTCACAAAAAGATGATGAAAAAAAGAAACAAGAAAATTTTGGACAACTGGATGACCATCCAAGAACTGATGACACACGGGGCCAAGTCTCCTGAGGGCACACGAGTTCATAATGCCTTTTTGTCAGTCACCACTGTATGACCAAATGAATGGAGTGCAGCTGATTTTCAGAGGGTGCTACCAGTTTGGGTAGAGTATGATTGCCTCGTTCAATGTGGCATTTTTATATATATTTTCTGACTCTTTATAGTTTAAAACTTTTGTAAGCAAAAATACCTGGTAATTTTTTCATTTGTTTTTCATATACTTCCTTTTGGCTGAGATCTTTCTTTAACTTGTGATATATTCATAGTACTCATTTATATATAAAAACAAACAAAAGGAAAGAAAACAAACAAAAAAAACTAGAACTAAAATACTGAGGAACCAATTAATTTCCTATTTTAATGTATCTATTGTAAGTTAAGATCTGGATTTATTTCTCTAGTTTACTTATTTTATACTTTAGTAACAACTCAATGCCAAAACATTTCTATACTTGCTTCTTGGCCTAATGGGTATTAAATCAAACCTGTTAATAAGTCATATGCCACAGCTTGTCTTATACATAAAAACCACCTCTTTTTAACATCCCATTGTACATTTAACACATAAATGGTCATTGTCTTTGTCTCCGTAAGTATAGGTGGACAATCTTCCTGTGATATATAGTGACTTTGGTCATGTAGCTAGATAATTGTGGTAATTGTGATAATAAAAGATAAATAAATTATTGATTATCCCGAAGAAAAGGTATCGAGGAGTGTTTTATTTTCATTGTTCACTGTGGTTACCAGATATAGATTAGTTATATATGTATACTATTTAGAAGACTCCTAATTGTAGATTATAAAACATGTGCATTTTCTATCACTTGCTTTCCATGAAATTGTCTTGAAATACTTCTGATAGATCATAGGTAACATAGTACCGGTATGTAAAGCATCTCACAGATGCTAAGTCAAATTCAATGAACATGAGTTCATGTTCCCCTCACCAGCCACTCATGTAAGGAAAAGCCAAGGAAAATTTAGGGAAACACAGACAGGATCAGTGAAATGTGTCTCATGACACTGTGTATTAGTCAGCTCAAGTTGCCATAACAAAATAGCATATGCTTTGTGGCTTAAACAACAAGAATTTATTTCTCATAGCTCTTGAGGCAGGGAGTCCAAGGTCCAGGTACTAGCCACGTCAGCTTCTTGATGAGGTCACTTGTGCTGTTTTGCAAATGGCCATCTTCTCAGTGTCCTCACATGGTAGAGAGAGAGAAAGAGGGAGCTCTCTGGTGTCTCTTTCTGTAAAGACACTGATGCCATCCTGAAGGCCCCACAGTCATGATTTACTTCATCTAAACCTAATTGCCACCCATCTCCAACAACAATCACATTGGGGATTAGAGCTTCAACATACAAATTTAGGGGACACACATTTAGTTCATAGCACTATGTATATACATTTATTTATTCTATCAACTTGGAATAAACTTTGGGGGAACCTTCTTTTTAACCATTTTTAACATAGTCAACTATAAATGCCTTTTATGTCCATTTAGTAAAAAGTGAAGTTGTTAGATTATCAGGTAGGTTTTGTAAATCCAGCTTTTTGTCATAGAAACACATAAACCATATCATGTCAATCATGATGCCTCCAGAGTGAAAGTCAGGTCAATCCTGTGCATACAAACATGAGTTAGATCAAATTTTCACTAAACCCAAGAGATTTTTTAACATAATGGAGACACAACATCTGAATATTTTTGAAGCTACTTTCCTGTTTAAAAACCTACAGTGGCTCTTTTACTACTAACAGATCTTGAGTCAGATTCTGATGCCTCAGCCTTATATTCAAGGCCTTCTATTTACTTGCCCACCTTGTCTATTACCTCTCATTTTTAGATCTTCTGAGTTATTCCTGCCTCCAAAGCAGCCTGCCCATTCCACTGAAGTTATATTATGCTCTTCTCCTGTCTGAGATTTCTGTGCCAAATCCTACACCTCCCCTAGAACATAGTCACACATGTATTTTCTCTTTAGATCATTTATGGGTGGCCCTGTTTTCTCAGCATTTTGGCATGCACTATGATTGCACCAGTAGTACTGTTTTCCTTTGGAAATTTTATTCTTCTGTTATCACTTACATCAAACTTATTGTCTCCTTACATAGATTTTAAGTTCATGGAGTTTGGCCCATATGTCCCCTCTATCTCTGTAAACCTCTGGTAGAATGATATTTGAATAACAATGCATGCTAGTTGAGTTAAATTATTTTATTCATTTAGCTCTCTCCTCTGCATATTGGTCCTTTTGTTACTGTTTTCTTTGCTCTTCTACCCTTCTAAGTTCTTACCTTTTGAAGGGCTATAACATAGATGGAAAGAAATGAATCTTATTTATATATAATGAAAAGCTAGACTCAAAAACATTAAGATAGGGATAGTAATACCAACCTAAGGCAATTGAAAATTTCATTACTTCTAACTTTAGTGTTTGTTAATCCAATCAATAAGATTACTCTGAGTGCACCAAGAGTTAACTTTTGATCAAATGGTTTTAAGTAAGGATGCCTGTCTATCTTAAGAACTCAGTTCTGTCCTGACCTAATAATGCCTGTGATTATTGTTTATCCTCTTGATACAACTGGGTTTCAATATTCATTGAATTTGTATTGCTCCTATAGATAAACGTGAATTGGAATCAACATGTAATTTTTTCCTAAACGTTTATGTATACAACTCAGAGAATACTGTGCTTCCAAAGTTACCAGTTTAATTTTATTTTTTAGTAAAGCCAAGTGTGCTTGCTAATTTTTTTAAATGTGCTATTGGTGTTTTTCATGGCTGTATTTATATAGTTCTACAAGTTGAAAAATGTCTTTTTCAAAAATCAGTGAAAATCTGAAGTGTTACGCTTTATCTTTCTATATAACATACCTTTGTGCTAAACATGTTTTTTAGTAAATGAAAAATAAATCTGTTGTTCAGCAAAGAAAAATGATTGGTTACATGTGGGATATTTTATTTCAGTTCAGAAGAAATGTGTGAATGTAAAAAAGAAAAATATTTTACTTGAACTTACATTTGAAACTCCATGTTTATTATTGCATTTCATATTCAAGATGTGGAAAATCGTTTTTAGGATCTATACATGAACTATCTAAAGGAGTCCACAATAATGGATATTTAATGGACATTTCTTCACTGCATGCCATGAAGAAGGCTATCGCCATCTTATTTTATGCCAGTTGTACCTTTACAAACACAAAATGTGGACTGAAGGAAGACTCCTCTAACATAGCCTTTCTATAGCTACCTACTACCTTAATCCATGCTTTTGTGTGTCTAAATCTTCCACATCAACATGTTCTTTTTATCCCTCCTTGCTTCAAATTCCTTGTTTTGTGATGGTGCCACTGTTTACCTGCTCCTTCATGCTAATCACCCGAGTCCTCTTGAAATTCTCTTTTATCTGGTCAGTCCCAAAGCAGTGTTAATTTTTTTTCTACCTATATGAGATTACCTTTATTAATCTTAAATCACCTTTGGGTTATATTACTGCTATCTGAAGACAACTACTTCAAAGTGTCTGTACAGCCACTCCTCACTTAACAGCCCACCTCTTTAACAATTGCTAGGACTTATGACCAGTTTTCTAGTGCCAGAGAATTCCCTTTCTCAGTCTGTGTGGGTCTTGGGAATCCACTTTCCCAATCTTTGTCTGTTTCTACAGTCAGTTAAGTATTCACTACACAAAGCTTTCACAATCACACAAGACTACATATTTTGTTTATAAGTGTGATGTCACATAATATCTATTGAGAAATACATACCCTCTGGCACCATGACACACCATAAGACATCCATTTTTAAGCTCCTCACTCATCAGCTGGTTTGATTAATGACCTACTCATAGGAAAGAAACTCAGTGTTTAAGTGAGGAGTACCTACACTGGTCTTTCTGTATGCTCTTTCCAGTCTATTCTACATATGGTGACAACACTTGGCCTCCTAAATGTTCCTCACTGTGCTAAGATATCTTCAGGATTTTTTTCCTGAGCAATGTGATAAAACCTGAATGTCTGAGACTACTATCTAAGGACTTCCATAATTGAACCTAACTTCTTTTTTCATCTGATTCACACTTCTCTCCAGGAGAAACTTCCATTCAGACTTTAAGATACCTATGCCATTAGTAGATGAATAATCTGATGCTACTTCAAACTAATATCCTTTAAATTTTAATTAAAATTCTATTCAAGTATATATTCTATTAATACTCTATTAGTTAATTTTTATTATTTTTATTTCTATTAATAATCATTGATATCATTGGCATAATATAACTAATACATTATTATATAATTTCTATTAATTTTTAATTAATGTAGTTGAATATTGAAATAGACTCACTGACTAAATTCTCTTCTAAAATAAAACAGAAAACAAAAACAAAAAACCTTTTCCCCAGCAAAATAGTTCCTACTTATCTGAAGTATTTGTTCTCGCTTCAGTTTTCTATTATTATGTTCCAAAATGTGTTTTGGGAGGTATATTGAAGGACTTAAATTGTAGATAAAACAAACCATTTGCTCCTATAGATATGCATAATATTGTTTCAGAATTTCAGGAAATAGTAACTACAGGAATCCAATGACAAAAATATTCTACCAAGATAGTCATCTGTTGAGGAGCACTTTGAAATTTTTGTCCCTTTTGTTTTTTGCTATTTCCACTCAAGTGTGCTTCCATTTTCAGCCAGAGCCAGACCAGTTTACATGGCTGCTGTTTTGTAAGAAGTCTCTGTGTAAATGGGCACCATAAAGCACATTATTAGGGGGATGTTTTTGTGGTACGTCTATTGTCCCACTAGCTTCTGGTTTAGTCAGACAGACTCCCTACAGCTTTTCAAACATGCCACTCTTATTTCTAGTTCCACTCTTAGCTTGTGGTATTTTGCAAGTTACATGAAACCATTCTCCTTTCTATGTGTCCATCCCTTCATCAATGTTTATTTCATGTCTTCCCATTTCTCCAGGGAAGTTCCCCTAAATCCTCTTAACAGCCACTCTTATTTCTGAATGCTTATAGATAGCATTGCTTTAAATCTCATTTGCCATTCCAACCAATAGTGTCAAATTCTTTTCTCCATGTTTCTGTCATAAGTATAGTGTGTTGCACAGTTAGAAACCCATTGACACACATGTCCTTCTGGTGTTTCTTCTGTTTTATCAAACAACAGCTGCTCAGGATTTTGAGTTCTGTGCATGTTTCACATATCCCAGTCAACAGTGTTGTGTTGCAATAAGCATTGCTCCTGAGTTTGTGGGCCATCTATAAAATAGGGTTTTGCTTGTTATTCTTTATCTTGCTACATGTTCTAACATTATTATCCACTACTTATTTACTGCTTCCCATTTCTGACACTTATTAGGTTTGTATTCTTCTGCAAGTTACTTACACTTGCTGCTGCTCAGTACAGTGGAGATAATTACAGCCTGTTTCATAGGTTGGGTGTCAATTCGGTTAATATATAAAGACTGTATGTGAGTGCTGGCACAGAGTGGGTGGGCAGCCATTGCCAATGGATAATAGCTATGATTTTTATTTACAGATGGTCAGACTGATAATTTTAGTATTCTCCCACAATTCCACAGGTACTGAGCAATAGATTCTAGATTCAAACTTGTGATGGTCAGCCCACCCAAAGTTTCTATTCTTTTCCCTGCTTACAGTCTCCATATCAATTAAGAATGGACAACAGAGTTAATAGCAACTTGCTCACTTAAGCTCTGTCAGTTCTGCTTCACTCAGAAGCCCAGACACTGACTGACACCATATTCCGTGTGTCATCAAATGTGCTGATTTTTTCATTTGATTGTTCTTTACCCTTTAGCCTATTTTTTTGAATTGCAATGTTGCCTGTGGTAGGGAATTATGATAGTAGATTTTGTTTTTGATCAGTCAGTGAACTTATGATTGTTTCTTTAAAGCTAGCCAGTATGTCATTACATTCTGCCTCCAATTTATTATCATCCCTTGCCCTTGTGCTGCCTGCCAGTCCATGATCAGAAATGTAACATTATTGTAAAGAACTTCTCAAATATCCATTTACAGAACTGTCACGGATCCTTAAAGCCCAGTATTTTAGTCGGAAGTATAGTCAATGATAGATATTCAGTGCTCAAATTTAATAAACCAAGATATTTATTCAACTTCACATCTCTGGTAGTGATAAGAATAGATTAGATGGGATGCAACTTCTCAACATATCTTGGAATATTTGTGACATACTTTAGGAAGCAAAGCCTATTCAAATGTTTCAAGAAACCAGCCCTACTGTGATATTCTCATTATGGTTGGATCAGTGAGTATAGCATAGATTTCTATCTGTGTCCATTTAATTTAGCCTGACTTCATTTTTGAAACAGAATGCTAATCAGAATTAATCAGATGGAGGACACAAAAAAAGTAGAAATGATACAAAACAGTCAAGAGAAAGAAGTATATTTGAGAACCTACAATCTTCACTGTGTTAAATGCTTCCCCTATTGTCATTAATAAACTTCTTGTCTTGGGGAGATGAAATATGAGCACATGAAAAGAAATCCAACTGTATAAATAGTCAGTACAGAGTGATGGAGCTGGTGAAGAGAACAGGAAGTTTAACAGGAGGAAGGGCTTCCTATGGGCTGTCACCATCTTTGGTCTCACAACCTGGAATAATAATTCACCTGAATGACAAATTCTCATCAATTCTGTGGTCATGAGAAAGTTACATCCATTATTGGAGCTTCCATTTTTTCATTTGTGAAATGAGAATACTGGAACAAATGACCCTCACCACCCATTTTATTTCTAACATTCTAAAACTTGTCAATAAGTAATGAAACATTTTATTCCAAATTTCCTTTTGTTGTAGCCATACCACAATTTGTTATGAAGCTATCTTAGATAAATTCATCATCTACCAGTAAAGCAAAACAGGACATTTTCCAAAGGAAAAAATAGGAAAAGCAATCCATTGGTGTGAAACTATGTTTATCCCCTCCTATCATTCACCAGCTGTCACATTACATACTTTATTTCTAGAAGCCATTTTTCATGATGGTTACCACACTCTAAAAGACTACATGTGCATTCTACAGCTTCAGAACATCATGGAGTTGTGCCCTAGAAGAGAGACCTAGCTCTTCAGACACTTGCATAATTATGAAGAAGATGGGAATGGGAAGGAATTGTGCAATATTTGGGTAACTGGCAGTTTTGCAATCCTGATTGACACACTGCTGACCTGAGAAAACTTGTTGCTAGGCTTTTAGAAGGAGAACTTTTATGGCTATCAGACACATTGATGAGTTTCTCCATCTAAGGTACAACTAAAATTAAAATTACAAGAAAGGTGGAAGAGTTAGGCAGGAGGTGGGTCAGGAAGGGTTTCATATACAAAGAAGTGGGAGCAGTTAAACTGATCAAATTTATGTTTTGAAAGCCCTATTTATTAGAAATTTAGACCTACTATTGGGTATGGAAATATTTGGAGTTAGGAGGTTGTTCCAGTGATCCAGAAAAGTGTTTGAACAAGGACCAGTGAGTATGGAGAGAGAATTTGATAGATATTGGGACTAGGGTTGTAGATTTAGCAAATAAAAATACAG
>PVKE010026671.1:0-22128 GCA_004027555.1 Craseonycteris thonglongyai
TTCTTATAAGATATTTTAACAATAGGGTAGGTATATAACTACAACCTCAAAATGTGAAAAAATCCATAAATAAATTACATTTTAAACTGAGTAACTTTATTAATATTTCTTTGCACCGTTCTTCATTTGATTTGATATTAGATAAGCAATGGCTAGTATCAAAGGTTAAGAGAAAAATTATAAAAGAAACACAAAATTAAGCAAATTACTTTTTTTACATGTTTTTATCTTTTATCTTTTTTTGTTGTTGTTTTTTTATTAATCAGTAAGACTGCTCTTTTGACATTAGTAGTGAAATGAAGGGTTCACTGTGATCATAGTTTAAGAACAATTAATTTTGCCCAAGTAGTGTCTGTAAGGCAGAACAAAAGAGGTCAGGGGAGACAATATCTCTCATGGGTATTTGGCCAAAGTTAGATGAATATAGCCTTAGAGAAATCACAGAACTACTTTTTGTCTCAGGTGATAGGGGTAGAGGGCTAGAAGACGTACTAAACTAGAACCACGTAATTCCTAGATAACTTCCTCATAATTTAAAAAACCTATATAGTCATTAAAAATTAACTGTCTATAATTTTATTTCACTACAAGGTACAGAATAGTAAAGGAAGTACTTATATATACATGGGAATTATATGACAAATAAACTTAAGATTTTAAATGTATGGATTAGGAAGAGGTCTGGAATTCTGAAGTACCAAAGTTCTCTGTCCTATAAACATACTATTTTAAGAAATATTTTAGTATACTGTTTTCACTGTCAATTCTTTTGTAATTATTTTTAAAAGCAATTCAGGGGATGCCATGGCATGGTTCAGCAGGTGGTATGCTTGCCTTGCAGGTCGGGAATCCAAGGATTGAGCTGAGCCATGGCCTCAACCCATATGCTGAAATAGGGTGTGCTCCCCATGTGGGAGGTCCCCAGTTTGGCCTGATTCTCGATTCTCAGGGGCATGCCTCCCACTGGGCCCTCCTTCTCTCTCTGTTTCTCTCTGTCTATCTCTCTTTCTGTCAAAAACAAGAAATCTTTTTTAAAAAAGCAATTCAAATACACTAATTACAAAATGGGATCAAAATCTGGCAATTATTTTAAGTTTAATATAAAATAACAATGAAAATGTGAAAGCATACGTATGTTTTTAACTAATTCTACACCTAAGACAAAGAAGGTTATAAGAATTGAAATTCTCCCAAGACAGACTCAGTTGGTTGGTGAAATACTTACTTCCTCACTTGAGACTTGTTCAAATAAGAACTGAAAGATGAACTAATTGTTGGAGATGCTATAAAGTGTCATCGTTCTCTGTTCCTCTAATGTCCATTCAATTTTTCTGGAGTCAGATAATGCACGGCCTTTTCCAGAAAGTCTTCATCGAGGTCCTAGTTTAACTGGGATATTCTGGTGCACATCTGTATCCCAGGGTAATGTTCAAAATATGTTAAAAAATACTAACACATTAACAACTAGTATAGGTGAGCATGGCCTTGGAGGCCCTATATTAATAGTCAGGCATTGAATTCTTAGATCGTACAGAGGCGGGGAAACACTAAGACAAAGTAGTGAAGGGGCATTCAGGAGCTCAAAAGATTGGCTAATAACTGTTAATGAAGTATAATTTCAGTATTTACTAATATGTACCTGCTGAATATCAGCTTTCTTATACCAAAACACTGGCCAGAGGGTGCTAAAATACATAGACTTTTTTCTATTTCTCAACTAACCAGTAAACTCTTTTTTTTTTTTTAATATTTATTTATTGTTTTTGACAGAGAGTGATACAGAGACAGAGAGAAGGGGGAGGGCCCAGAACAGTCTCCATAGTTGCACATCATCGGTTTTGCCACATAGTTTCAGTCCACAGGTGAGCTTGGGACTGCACAGAGCAGGCACTGGGCCGGGGTCTCGCCCCGGTGAGAACTGAACTGGGGGTACTCCCCAGTTCAGCATATGAGTCAGCACGGCTGGGGCTGGGATTCGATCCTCGGTCCCCGGGGCTGCAAAGTGAGTGCCTAACCCACTGAGCCATCCCGGCTTCCCCTAGTAAACTCTTAAGAGAGAAGAGGCTACATCTTATTTTCCTGTTTTCTTTCTATATCCTCAAGAGTTAGGACAGTGCCTAACTCAAAGTAGGCACTCAGAAAATATCACTTTGGTTAATATATAAAACTTCATGTATCAGTTTAGAAGAGGATGAACTATATGGATTGACAATTAGATTCTATAATTCTACTTTACAGCACATTTGTTTACCTTCTTAAAAATATCAAGGGCGTTACATAGTGGTCATGCAATTTTACAAGCTATTGGATTTAAAATGCTTTTGAGTTCTTAAGAAAAAAAAAGCATTTTATTATCAATGTGTTTGAAACAGAGCAATAAGACTCTTATGTCTTATACAACCTAAAAATGTAATTGTAAGGTATTCAGGGTGGGACACAGAAATGAAAAAGTTATTAGATACTGAGATTTTATGTTGAGTCAGCTGAAATGTATGTACTACTTTATGTGTCCTGAATCCTAGGTCCAAATGTCCTATATTATATTATATTGAAAGGCAATTAAAAATCTCTCTTTTCCATATTATTGTTTTAAGAGAATTATACATTTGCTTTGATCCAAGATTTGCAGAAAGGATGAACATAGCTTCCTAAAACACAGGGTCCAACACAAGTAATGCCCCGGAAGAAGTGACACCCCTTTCTTATGAGCTAGTAATATATATCAAATCTTTTTTTACAAAATCATGAGCATTTAATTCTATAATATAACAATATCACACTCAAGCACACTATATGACATTTTAGATGAAATATTCAAATTGCTGTCCATCTCCTGTGAGACAAAGCAAGCCTTAGGATGTCATAGCATTACTTATGCTGGATCCTGTGTATCAGCACCACCCGAATTCCAGCCATAGTTATATTCCTTACATGGAGCACTAATTGCTAACATGGGACTTTACAGACATTAATAAGAGAACACAGCATTGTGTGTCATGCTGCATTATTTAAGGAATAAGCCACAGTGCCTGTTCTCATCTAATCAATCAAACATACTTCTTCAGTTTAGTACAGATATACTATGAAATCTAGAAACATTACTGATATTTGTTTTTAAGGTAAAGTAAGAGTTATAGATTTTGTAATTATAGTCGAAGGTTCAATGGTCATGTCTATTACCCACATTCGCAGAGGAAATATGAGGGAAAAAAGTACTCTTATTTGAAACCTAAGACACAACAGAAGTAGTAACAGTCTCAAAAGAGAGAGTTGCCATATCATATAATATAAACACATTGAGAATAACTACTCATATATTTACCTTATCAATATTTCTATAGGTATTAAGATAGGTATAATAAAAAGATTGAATAATCATCAAAATAGCTGTGAAAGTGTTTTTGAAAAGTTTAAAAACTCATTCTTCCATTTATGTTCTCTGCTTATTAAAAAAATAAAGCTACAGATACATTTAAAATGCAACAACAACAAAATGCAGAAAAAGAACAAGAAATATTTAAAATAAAATGAATTGATTGGGTCAGGTTATAGAGTAGCATATATAAACCTAAGGTATGGTACAATTCAGAGCTATAAAAAAAACAATTGACTGTTTTACGAAGTCCATCAGATAAAAACAAATCAGTTGCATAGACATAAAAAAAGCTTTTCCTTGTGCACAAATCTGAGTGAAAATCTTCCTTCCCATGAGTCCTCACTAATGCAACACCCAATTAGATTTAGTAAACTGTATGCTTGCAATAACATGTTTGTTTAGGAACATTTTTTTAAATTCTTCAATGCAGACTAATGATATAATGCCACATCATAGTTAAACTAAAGTCAATTGTACAAAGGCCCAAGAGGGGAACATGAAATTCTGCTCCATCCAGAGATGAAATTTTGAAACCTTCAGGCATGCTTGGACTAAGAGTTATCAGATATATTCTATTTTTGCAACTGAGCTTTTGATAACAATTGAACAGCAGAGTTCAGATTTTATACAATTTGATAAGAACATGGAATGTAGAAATTATATATTACCTATTAGATTGATTTAATAAATATTTATTGAGCACATAATGTGTGTCAGGCACTATTTATTGGAAGTGGAGAATAATACTCAGTTTTAACAAAGAAAAGGATTAAGTACCAATAAATTGTACTGTTTCTGTGTTCACTGTAGCTAATGAAGCCCCATATAAAATAACAATATATATACTAAAGGCCATAGAGAATATTTGTCACATATTTCTATGGTCTGTCAATGAGTCTTTTCTTCAGATGGCAGAACTACTACATTTAAATTAAAATGTTTTCACAACCTTAAGTATAAATCATAATTCTCTATGGCTGATATAAAATATATGTCCAAGTGATCTGGCATTATGGGAAGACAGGTAAGCTAAAAATACTATGTGTAAAAAGAAGGCATGAAGTGGTATATGAAGAAAAAGATAGCCCTTTTTCATGAATCTCCTTGCCTGTTTCTCTTTGGCTCTCAAAATATTCTATATGTATGTCTACCATAGCACAATTCTGGGGAATTTTTGGCATCTTCCATCACCTAGATAAGATTTATATCTGCTATTGTTGTATCCTCTATACCAGACATCTGGTATGATATCTGGAACAGAGGATCTATGAAAAGAAGGAAGAAAGGAAGAGAGGGAGGGAGAGAGGGAGACAGAGTGAGTCAGAGAGAAAGGGAATTGAATAAAAGACTGAATCCAAATGCAGTCATGCAAAGACTATTCATTTTTCTAATGTAACTATAATCACTTTTGAAACAAATAAACAAACAAACAAGCAAACAAAAAACCCCATAAAATTAGGTTAACATTCTCAAAGCACATCGTACCCCGTCCTTAACATGTATTTTAAGTCCAATAGCAATAATACCCATTTCCAACAACATGCAAAGAGCATGTGTGCTTTTTCCTATTGTTACTGGTATTAACCCTCAAAGCGATATAACAGAAAAGAAACTTTCTAGTAAATGTGATGTAAGAAAAGAGTCAACTATTATGAGTTTTACACAATCTACATTTGGCCTGCTCTTAAAGGAGAATGCAATATTTCTTTTTAGATTATTCTCTAAATTGAAGCATCATGTGTATAGGATCAATGTCATGGGTTTAATATCTATGCAAGCAAGAGAGATTTAGACTGGTCCTTGCTCACATGCTAATGATTACAAGAAGCCCAGAATATATGAATGAATCAGTACAAATATATCACTTCTATGTGGAAAGCGTTCAAAGCAAGCTAGCTTTTCCTATAGTTTATCTATAGAGGGTTAGGAGCATTCATCTGTGCATTCAAGCAGTCTTCTTAAGTGTTAGCTTCAAAATATTTTTTGTCTGGTTAGCAATTTCTAAGGAGATCCCAGAAAAAGCTAATAGAACACAAAACCACTTTTTCTGTTGTTTGAAGGGACAAAATAAAATCCTCTTGATCCGGATATTATTAGATATATGTGAGAAGAAACATAATAAAAAATAATCATATACACACAGATACTGACACATTCCACACTTTAAAAAAAGATCTGTACCTCTGTAAAATATAACACTCCACCTCTGTCAAGCTCAACCTCATAAGTCATTCTTAGAATGAATTATATAGTATCTACCACAGGATTTTTCTATAAGCATTCTTAAGGCAACTAACTATGTAAAGTATTAATAAACCAGAAATAAATATTTAATTTGTGTGTTACAGCATAGAATATAGAAAATATGTACCTATTCAGTGTCTCTACACATATGGGCTCAATATGATAATTACTATAACTACAAAAGTGGTAATAGAACATTTGCTTTAATTTTCCCTGTATGTGTTCTACTTAATCACCAGAAGGTATTATTTCTCTTAAATAAATTTTTCTGTGTTTATATGCTTTCTTATTTCATAATCACATCTTATGTGTCATGATTTGCAAAATATATATGAGTCTCTTAACTCCTAAGTTTTAAGAAAAGCATTGTTTTGGACAATTAAAAATAAATATCAATTCATCTTTAAGCCCCTTGGCACAGTAATTGACACTTAGTAGGACTGTCAATAAATATATGTTGAATTAAATTTACTAGAATTTTCCAAAGAAAAATTATATTAAAAAAATTAGATGTGATGCATAGAATATATAACTCAATAGCGATTTTATGTTATTATATTCAGTTTTTATATTTCTCTTACAACTTCACTGGCCTTTGTTTCAGTGCCTTCTCTCTATCACACACACACACACACAAATACATATATAAACACATATGAGTACACAGGAAAGTTCTGTGAACAATACTCTTTACAATCTATATATTTTTCATGTCATCTACTCACATTACCATCTCTGGGTAAATTAACGTAACTATTTCTAGCTATGACATCTAGACACATGTCTTTAACTGTCTCCTACATGTCTCTTACTATCTTTCAGTCATACCTCAACATATCCAAGTCAGACTGAATGTTAATAATAATATGCAAAATAGGCTGTTACAGAGAAGTCACAGATGTTAAGTAAGGTTTTTGAAATTGAAACTGAATTGTCAAGGCGAAAAAATTCAGACAAAACATATGGAAAAAAATCTCAAAACTCTCCACTTGTAAGACTTTCACCTAGATATTTTAGAACTACCATTAAAATTATAGTAATCTCCCCCTAACTATAAATGCCCCTCATGTGAAAATAAGTAGATTTGTATTTATACCCTTTTTTCATTGCTGCAAGAAGTCCTGATAAAATACAAGTGAATCATGAGTAACTCCAAGTTTTAGAGTAAAAAACTGGTACCGGTAGATATCATATAAACCATTTATTCAATCGGCATTTACTAAGAACCTACTCTGTGCCATGGACTCTCCTAGGCCCTCAAGAGAGGGATGAACTCTAAAATCAGCACATTAGTCAAAACTAGTCTATAGGGGATGCTGGCATGGCTCAGCAGGTTGAGCGCTCACCTTATAACTCTGGGGTCAGAGAACTGTGTCCTGGCCTGTGTGGACACATATGCTGAGCTAGTATGAGTCCCCAGTTCAGTTCTTGCCTGGGTGAGCTTTCCATGTGGGAGGCCACTGGTTTGGCTCACACCCTGGGGTGTGCCTCTCATGTGGAAGGCCCCCAGCTCTGGGGGGGGGGGAGGGTGCAGCTCCTATGCGGGAAGCCCCCTGCCTGGTTCCTGCCCTATGATGCCCCAGGCCTACCTGTAGAACGAAACTGTATCAAAAACTAATGACTTGCAACTATGGAGACTGCTCTGGGCCCTCCCCCTTCTCTCCGTCTCTTTCTCTCTGTTAAAAAAAAAAAAAAAAGAGGAAAGAAAGACAAAGAAATAAAAACATCTTAAAAAAAAGTAGCTTATAAAGAAAATAACCCTTGAAAATTATTTTTGTTTGCCCAGAAGTTACACTATGCTTTTTGTGATACTCCACCCTACACAGTAACTTTCAGCATATAAATATTTAAGAACTATTATAGACTAAAGAAAAAATACAAAGAATACCTGCATAAACAGTAAAGCCATTCTGTAATTAGGAAAGCCATTAAATCCCTAATCTAATGTTGGTAAAAGGGTAGAGAATTCTAAATGATTCCTGCCTTTTTGCAGAATTTCAATGCTTGACACACATTTAAGGCAAGCAAGATAATGTGTGAGGTTTAAGCAAAATAATGGTGAAGCTGTAAGGAGTAAAGTTCTGAACTTAGTACGTTAAATTAAATGTATATGTGTTACAACTACATGGTATACAGCAAGAAGCAAAATAAATCTAGTCTCTGCCTTCAGAACAACTACTGATGAGCCTAGAGAGGCATGAAAGGTGCAAAAGTTTAGGAGACTCACTCTCAGAGTCCTGCATTAGCCAACGACTTTTTATTTGCAAGACACAGAGAGAGTGCCTTCTTAAATGTTGTGACATAGTTACTAATATTTTATATCAACCTTCCCAAGACACAGAATGTTTCTCCAGCTTTCTTGTTTTCATTGAGTATGGTGACTATGGCCATTTGTTTTGTTAAAGATAAACCTATAACTATGTATGTATTTTCTGCACAATCCTTTATTGAAATGGTTAACATAAAGTGAATTAACAAGCGTTTCATTGAAACCACAGGGGAAGAATATTGAAAAAAGTTTTATCTAGAAAGGAATAACCCTTTATTTTAATATCCTCATATATGATATGGAAAAACTTTATTGATTTTACTCTTTAATTGGTGTGCTAGTCCTAATAGTTTTTGGAACAATAAAAATCACACACATATTTACCTAATTATTATTTATCTACATGCATACTATATAAGTTAACTTACAATTTTAGTGCCCTGTCAGATCTTAACTTTTCAAAGCAAATTTTCTTACTCTGAGTTTTCAAGAATACAATCATACAGTTGATGTCAAGGATACATTTCACAAATCCTGTTGTCTAACAGTTACAGATATGTGGTGTATCACTGTCTTCTCCTAGACTGTTAACTACTGGGTTAAATGAGATTTCATTAAAAAATTGTCATGTAGTGCTATGGCTACTATTAATTTTTCGCCTGGTAATCTGAGAAGATGAGTATTTTAGCATTACAAGCAACAAATAGTGTATCTTTCATATAGGAGTCATTAAAAAAACAAAACAAAACAATTCTTACTGGACATAGTTTGTGCTGTTTATCATAAGATTTAAAAATAGTATTTCTATGAAAATACACAAATATGTATATGTTCAGTGCTTTTCACAAAAACAAGACTGCAGATATATATGTTTTATATATTCAACCAACAAAAAGCTGATTAACTTAGGACCAATATATTTGGGCCTATGAAAGAATATCAAATTTCATAGTTTTGGCATGAAAATATCTTTTTTAGTCAAATAAATTTAAACTCTCCTGTAAATGCTACTCATCTCTTAAATAAAAGTTTTTAAACTTTAATGTACGATTTAACTTATATTAGAAAGACAATTTCTAACAATCCAGCTGATATATTAAAAATAAAATAACTTACTTCTAATAAATATATAATCAGAGAACCTTAAGAATAAACTATAATACTATCGAGATTCTGGTGCAACTATCCCTTACATTTAAAACTGTATTGGCAGATTAACTATAAGGATCATGATGCAGTTCCCTGAATGACATATGTTGAAGGATACCTAAAAGTGAATATTTGGTACTTGGCCTCTTCCTAAAACAGAGTAATACTTAGAATTTTCTGAGAAACAGAAGGAATAATTTCAAATGGTACCAAAATAGTGTTTAAAAAAAATAGATTCACAAGAATATCTTTTACCATTTTACCACTGACTTTTTTTTTTGGATGGGTGGACTTGTATAAGATTTTCAAAGAACAAAGAGTTCATTAAAACCTGCTAGCAAGAGATATTCTAGATCTAGAGACTTATTCTGTTCAGTACAGAAAAGTTATATTACAATTTTAAATATAATTTTCCCCTTTCCTTACCTCAACTATGTTCCTCAAGTTTTACCTTTTAAAACTACTTTTGGACACCCTTTTAATGGAGTTAACACAAACTCGTTAGGTCCTGCCTTGTGGCTAACCTGAGGATCAGATGAGAGCCAAATGTGAGGGTGGTTTTTGTGATGTGGGATAAGCATGTATGTATGAGTGTGTGCTCATGTGTATGTGCCTATTAACTGTTCAAATAATCCAGGAAAACAGAAAAACTGCTGAATGGAAGTTCTGTGGGTAGGACCAGCCATGGAACAGAGCCTCTGCTGTGCATTATTAGCTAGTGAATTTCCAAAGGTTGCTATTATACAATGAAGTTACAGTTTACAGAATGCCACCCTCAGGAACGTGTGTTTGTGCGCACGTGTGTGTTTTGTGTATCTGCATGTGTGTGTATGTGTTCATATGCACATGAAATAAAAATTATTTGTAACATCTCTATTGATCACTATTTTCTCTTCCTGGAAACAATCTTCAAAAAAAAAAGGAGCTTTCTAGTGTTTACGTTACTGGGTAGTATTTAACTAATAAACTAGAAAATACTCTGGAGTCTGGATGACAAGGTCAAGAAAGGGTGTAATTTAAGAGTCCGAACTTGCCTGATATGCAGCTCCATTCAACCACATAAAAGGTAGTCTGGCAAAGCCCTAAATGTTACCTATCTACACCCAATCATCTACCAAATCCTTTTAAGTACAACTCAGTTATGATGAATACTTTTAAACTACAATGGATCGATCCATGGTGTTTACAACTGAAATTACACATTGCCTTTGCATTCAAAGTTCTTTGGCCTAAAGTCTTGCCTGATAGCTGAATTCTTTCTTTCTTAGAAGTAGAATGTGTAATGCAACATTGAACAAAGCCCTGTGGAACCCAGTAAGATAGCGGTGGTCAATGGAGAAAAGCAGGGAATGTAAATGTATCATTATTCGAAACACTATTAAGTATCCCTGGAGGAAAATTTCCCGGAAAGGGTAAAAGAAAAGTATACATGAAAGAGTAGTCAGAATTTCATAAGTTACCAGCAGTCAAAGGGCACATATTCATACCTGAGTTGCATAACTAATGCTTAAAAATCATATCAAGGTGTTTAATGACAGTAAAAGTTGTAGAAAAGGCAGGCAAAAAATATGAGTTATCACTGATGGCGGGATTTTTGTATTCCAATGGACCTTACTAGGGACTAAAAAGGAAGGATTAAACCTGGATTAAACTCTCAAACTGTGTTTAGTTTCCAAACTGGATCGCCTAAATGAAGACCAATTCTTCCTAATTGCAAAATGACAGGGTTTTACCATTCCAATGCATAAAAGAACTAACTGAATACTACCTTAAGAGATCAGCAATATAGTAATTTCCATTCTAGTTTGGTGTGCTTATTCATTCTTATACAGCATTATATATGTGCATGTTTAAACATTTTCTACATTGCAAAGTTTAAAGTATATTTATAAATACATGAGAGATAGTAGAGCTAACCTAATGTCCTTTGCTCCATACTATTTCACCATATTTTTATTTAAAGAAAAATTAGTAACTGTATTTTATATACCTTAAATAAGCAAAATATGAGTCTAACCTGAATGTAAAATTTGAAAAATAACACAGCATCAAAGTGGTCTTAATCATCATCAGATGCTTAGTGAGTTTAAATCATATTACTAGAACAGATTCCTGATGCCCTCCTAATCTTTCGGTACCTTAAACGTTCAAACTCTTTTAAAATGAAAATATCATTTTTTAAAGGCTAGGTATTGGCACAATTGGATTAACAGAGATATCTAAACCTGTAAGTTTTCTCTTTAATATTTTTGGGGCAGTGATTCAGAAATCTGGTTTCAAAGTGTTGAGGATACAGACAGCTGTATCTTGGGCATAGAACAAGTTCTTACTGAAACCCATCAGGATATTTAGAATACCTGACCAAACTCCTAAATTATGTAGCAATGAATTGCCTTCCACTTGAATTTTTGGTCATAAATTACACCCCCCCCCACCCCCCCACCCCCAAAAAAGATTGCAAACTAGAAATTCTACTTATTTGGTCCCAAAGCAAAACCAAGCAAACCAACAAAAAAGAAATCCAAATTTTAAAGGACATCCTAAAGGAACCTTGAATAAAAGCTCTGAAAGTGAGAGGAGATTCCACATACCTATCTGATTTTGGATTCAAAATTCTTGGATAGTTTCTGAAACTACTAAAACCCCTGCACTGTTCTAGAGAAGTCTGCAAGTATAAGCAATATTTCAAGCTGAGAGTTATAAAAAGATTACCTAGACCTGATCTGTTCAAATCTCTTCTGGTCAAATAGCTTTCACTTCTTTCAGTAAAACCAAAGTCCTTGCAGTAGCTTTTAACACTGTACCAGCTAGGTCCCCTTTACCTCTGTAATTCACATCCTCTTAGTCTAAAGTTACCAGACGTCCCGCTTTTGGCGGGACAATCCCGATTTTTAACAATTTGTCCCACGTCCCACGGCGTTTTAAAAAAGTCCCGATTTTTGGAAAGAATGCATGACAAGCTAGGGAACTGCGGGAGATAGACCAAATTTTTAATCAAGAACCCCCACCCTCCCGGTCAATGGTGTCCCGCTTTACCAATGTTAAAATTTCCACCTTATCTTAGTCTCCTCTCTTAGCATATTTCACTCCAGCCTTGCTGTTCTTCAAACCTGTCAAGCCCTTTGCACTACTTATTCTCTAACGGGAATGATCTGTCTCAAATATCCACATAGCTCACTCTCTCACCTCCTCCAGCCTTTGCTCAAATGTTATTTTTCTCAGGAAAAATGTATAAACTCATCCATTCATACATGTCCCAAATCCCACTCCCTGCTGTATCTCACCCTCCACACTCCCCAGAGCTCTTATTTTTATCTGGCAGGCTATGTATTTTACCTATTTATTACATTTATTATCTGGCTCCTGATTGATAGATAACATTTAGCATTTTCTGTCTTTTCCGCTACCATATTTACTGTACCTAGAACACTGACTTGGATGTAGTAAGACTTAAACAAATATTCGCTTAACTGAGTTAAGTCTAAGGGTGTAACGATTTGTTCTACCTGAAAATAAAAATACTGTATTCTTGTATTTCTCTCTTTATCATTTGGTTAGTCTCACAATATAAATTTAACAGCGCATGTATGTATGTATGTCTCTCTCTCTCTCCCCCTATATATATATATATATATATATGTATATACACACACACACATATATATACTCATACACATAGATTTACATTTATACACATATAATAGCCGTATCTTATTTTTCTTTCATAAAATTGTAGAATAATAATAATAATATTAAAAAAAAACAGCAAGCTTTTAGAAAACCACACTTTTAAGTTTTAATTCAAAGTTCTGAGCAGTTGTTCTGACTCTATGGTAATACTACTACTCTGCCCTTAGTACACAACAACATATAAAGCTGCATTCTTTTGAAACTTGATAAATTGAGGATGATTTCTAAAGTAATATAGAGTACTTCATTAAAGCAAAAGAGTAATTATTAGGATTCCTTCATATTAATATACTCAATATATTCTCATTTAAGAAAATCATTGACAGAAAATATTTGACCTGTAAAAGCATATATACATGTAAAATTTTCAAAACAAATCTACTGTGTAAAAGTAAGGTATAGCTGTACTAATTAGCCAAAATAGAAACTTCAATATTACTACATCATAAATTACAATTGGCTCATATAAACAGTCACAGTAGTATCATCAGAAGGCATTTTCTCCTTGTCAACCACAGGAAATGTTTATGAATAGGTCCCATCTCCTTTTCCCTGCCAGTCACCTGGAGAGTACTTTGGTAATATCACCCATTCTACCATTTTTCTTCCAGTGGGGGAATAAGGTATGGAGTAAGGATTAAGAATTTAAGCACTCTAACCTATTTTTGGTTGTTAAGTTGGTAGTGATATTGCCAAAGATGGTAGTGTAATACAGGGAATAATTAGATTTGAGAGTTAAAGTCAGAAAACTAAAATGATAATGAACTTTTAAAATAAATACAATATGCTTTCTCCCCAGTGATTTATCCAAATCCTTCTAAGATGCTTGATGATGCATTTCTAAACAGAGATATTGTAGGAGTACCCTGCACTTGACTATTATTTGATTATTTCAAAAGAGCTGAAACATACTTAGAGTGAGATCTAAAATAATTCTGGTATCAAACACTGATAAGGCTTTCATGAAATTGTTTCAACCCAGTACCTAAGCATACTAAGAATTTCATAAACATTTGCTAACATGTTAATGAACCATTATCATATGAATGAACCAAAGGAATGAACATAGTGAGAAAAGGGTGCTTAAAATAGACATATTGATATAAGAAAGATATGGCAATACTTCAAAATTGGGCCAAAATTATATCATATTGATCTATCAATGTTCTTTTTTTTTAAGTACTATTCCTTTTTGTTTGTTTGTTTTTGACAGAGAGAGAGAGAGAGAGAGAGAGAGAGAGAGAGAGAGAGAGAGAGAGAGAGAGAGATACAGAGACAGAGGGAGAACTGAACTGGGGGCACTCCCCAGTTCAGCACATGGGTCCACACGGGCCAGGGCCAGGACTCGATTCTGGGTCCCCAGCGCTGCAAAGTGAGCGCTTAACCCACTGAGCCATCCTGGCTTCCCCTCAATGTTCTTTATAAAACAAAACTCCTGTTTAAAAATGTTTAAGGGGTTAAGCATCTATAGCACTAATATGCGAATATAGATGGAGTGCAGAAAAACCGGATTCTTACTGTGTCCTTTGATGCCTGTCATATCAAATGTTTCTCTAAGGTACTGTATTTGTAGAAAAAACATTGCAGCTTCTCCTATGCCAAACTATGTTTATAATAGTAATAGCACTGAAAGAGGAAGGTATATCATGAAATGAACAAGTATTCTTATTAGAAATGTCTTTAAAAGTATCCTATATAGTTTTTATGACTATTTCCTTATCTGTAAACTTGGTACAATTCTACCTTATAGGACTGTAAAATTACATTAGATAAGAATGTAAAACATTTAGGTATACGGAGAATGTGTTAAAATGCAGACATAACAAAAAGCATCCCTTGTCATTATGAAACAGTGGGCACTGGGTCACACTTTGAGAGAATATTCTTCTAGGAAGTTGTTATACTTGCAACTTCCCAAAAAAGCATTTTCTCAAAAAGCAATGAGGAGGCTTACCAAGAACCAGACATCTTATTGCTCATTTTTCTTGTTTCCTGGGACACTTTTATAGTGAAACCATATCAGTAAAACCTAGTAGATAAGAATTTCTGGCCAGGAACTGTTCTAATTTATAAAACTGTGTTCCATAAGAAGAAAGGAGAAGATAAGGAGTGAAAAAGAAGAGAAGGAGGAGGAAAAGAGGACATGGAGAAGATGAACAGGGACTAAGAAAATAGAGTGCAATCATAAGGTCTTCCTTCAACCTTCCAAACCCAAATTAGCCTAGGGATTTTTGGAAGCGCTTGTCAACAGACAATGGTAATTTAACCACAATCAACCTCTGGCTTATTCAGTTGGGTTATCTACCAAGAAACTGAACTTAAATCTTTACCTGAATGATTCCTTTAAAAAGCATACCTTGGGGATGTGGGGATGTTTATACCATGTACTTCTAAAGCACATTATAGAATATTATACTGTTAGCAACTTCTACTCTAGCCACTCTTCTCCAACACACTGTATTTTTTCCATTTATAAGACAATACTTTTGTCTAAAATTGTTAGACAAAAAAATGGAGCTCGTCTTATACATGGGAGTAACTGGGTATTTCTTTTTTTTTTTTAAATATATTTTTATTTATTTATTTTTATTTTTGACAGAGAGATACAGAGACAGAGACAGAGAGAGAACTGAACTGGGGGAGCTCCCAGTTCAGCATATGGTTCTGCACGGGCCGGGGCTGGGACTCGATCCCCGGTCCCTGGCGCTGCAAAGTGAGCGCTCAACCCACTGAGCCATCCAGCTTCCCCTGGGTATTAATTTCTTAATGTTGGGTTATAAAAGTAGAGGTTATCTTAAACATGGAGAAATATGATACTTAAAACTATGTAATTAACTAGATGGGAGAAAATATTTTCACAATGTATATGCATACAAAATCATCAAATTGTATACTTTAAATATTTTATAATTTTATTTGTCAATGTACTTCAATACAGCTGGCAAAAAAAACAAACAAAACAACAAAACTATATTCAAACTTACGGTAACTTTCCGGGAATTATTCTTTGTTTTTCTTTTTCATTATTTATTCTCTGGTACTCTTCTTCTGAATGTGCTACAAGTAGGTGTACCAGGAGGTTTAATCATTCCTATCTTTTAAATTCACTATTACAATCTCTCCCACTCATGTACTTCAACTATTATTATCGTGTAAATGGCTTGTAAATTCTTATATCCTTTCCTGACCTCTTTTAAGTCCTAATTTCTGTTACATACTTATTAACAGAATGGCAGGGATTAACAGGGATGCCAGGACAGCTCAGCAGGTTGAGCGCTTGCTTTGCAGCCCCTGGGTCTGAGGACTGAGTCATGGTCGTGGTTACAGACCCAGACTGTGCGGACCCATATGCTGAATTGGGGTGTGCTTCCCATGTGAAAGATCCCCAGCAGTTCAGTTCCTGCTGGGGTGAGCTTCCCATGTGGGAGGTTCCAGGTTTGGCCTCCAGCTTGAGGGGACATGCCTCTCATGTGGAAGGCCCCCGCCCAGTTCCCGCCCTGCATGGCCCCCCTGCCCAGCTGTGTGTAATCAAACTATGTCAAGAACTGATGATGTACAACTACGGAGGCTGCTCTGGGTCCTCCCCTTTTTTCTGTCTCTTTCTGTCTTTGTCTCTCTTGGTCAAAACAATAAATCTTTAAACATCTCACGATAGCCCAACGATCACTCAAAATTACTATATCCAAAAACGAACTCATCATTTAATGGCACCTTCATATTGCAAGTCACTTTGGCATCATTAGCTTCTCTCTTTTATCTTCACGTACTCTCTGCCACCAAGCTGTACTAATTTTACCCTTCAACATATTTCTGAAATTCTTGTTCTTCTCTTTATCTGTAATGCTAAAAACTTTGTTTAGGTCTTAACTACCTCCATCACAGAGCACTCTGATAGCTTCTTAACAAATCTCCCAACATTTAACCCATCATTCTTTTATCAAATACTTAATATTATTATAATTTTCCATCTACCAAATACTGTATTAGCCTAGGAATATAAAAAGGAAATGATGTAGTCTCTGCTCTCTGACATTTATAATCTAGTGAAAAAGACATTGTGAAATAGAGTGGTTAAGTGCTATGAGGCAATTATTATATGATGTATCAAAGTCATATCATTTAGTAAATGAACAAACTTCCTGACCTGAAGATACTTAAAATCTTCTGGTAAAAATAATACAAAGATCATAGTAAAAAACAAGTTCTTTAAAAAAGTAACATAAAATCCAGGGTGGATACATCATATAAACATGGGTCTAACTGATCACACTATCTATAGTACCACCCACCTATACTCCCATTAAAATAGAAAATAAGACCATAAATAGGGATCTATATTAGCATACTTGTGGCACTACTGTTTGATTATTATTGTTAGCCAAAGAAACTCAAGCAAGTGTGTGGTAAGGAAAAATGGTCAATGATGAAAATGGTTTTTGAGAACAGAACTCTGATCAGATTACTCCCATGTTGGAATGTTCTCAATAGCTTTTCAATGCTTACCCTATAGTTTTAAATCCTTACCATGGCTTTTAGGGCTTCTCAAACCTGACTGTAAAGTATATTTGGAATCTGATTTGTTTACCTTTTTTCACTGCTTCTTGGCCTCTTGGTTAAGATCAACTGTTATCCTTTTTTCAATTGATTTGTCCTATATCTGCTCAAACTAAATTATTTATTTACTATCCCAAATAATACCTGATGCTTTTTAACTTCTGTCCTTTAATTAAACTATTAAACATTTTACCGGTAATCAACTTAACTCCCCTTGAAAAAGCTGTAGAGTACTCTTCTCTCATCTCTGCCTAGCCAGATACTGGACATATTAAATGACATCACTCCATCATGAAATAACCCACTTCTTTCTTTATATCTCTGCCTTTTTTAATGGAAATTTATCAATTCATAAAATCTGTTTCTCTACCTATTACTGTGTACAGCTACTGACATACTAAGAAAAAATCTTCACCAAAAAAATGTAATCTTCTGCATGACAAGGTTGGCACATGACCTGCTTTGTCAGAGAATTTTGTGAGTCTGGGCGTTTAAAATACATCTGTAGAATGAAGGAATGAATGAATGAAGTCATTAATTACTTCACAAATTCATATGAACTGTGCTCATATTATTTGAAGCTGTGAGAAATGATATAATAGGTAAAAATCTAGTCTTGTATGAGATATACTTGAGATCAAGTCTTGGATTTACTAACATCTTAGTCAACTTATTTAGCCCATCTAAACATTAGTTTCTTCAGCTATAGCTGTATACACATATATCAATATAAAGTGCATGACACCTGAGAAAATGCTATATATGCTCAATAAATGTCATCTACTGTTATTAAAAAGTTCCATCAGCGAGGTTAGTATAATCTTTCACGCTAATCAGAATTAGTTTGTAATGCTTTTTCTCCCATAACATTAAAGGATAAAAAGAAAATAGTTTGTACATTTTATACAACCTGAACTCAGTGTTAAGAATCTGACAGACAAGAATCAGACTTGTCTAAGTAAACTACACACAAGAGAATTCAGAACAGACTATCACTTAAGTCCACATCGTAGCATTTAACAAATTTCTCTATACTCCTATCACTTCCTCTTAATAGCCTTGAGATTAAATATTTGGCTGAATAATTTACTGTATGTGCAGTTAAATTTTAATACTTGCCTGATTACACAATGTACATGGACAGTCTTTGCTCAACACACTTCTAAGGGTATTGCAGATGAACACAGAAGGCCTTCCTCACTGTAATATATTTTTTAAATTTAAGGAATTAGGAATGTGTTAATGTTTAATATAATCAATTTTATGAGTAATCTCATATTTTCTGGCAAAATGAATATGAATAAAAAGCAAGTGGCAATCCACTCTCTGTTTTGACTTAAATAATAACTGTACAGAGTCAAGGGGAAGGGAGAATCTTCCATTTCCACTCTCAAGTTCTTTTTTTTTTTCCCCACTAATCTTCCATACCCCCATGGAAAATCAGTCTTCTACACTTAGACCTAACATTTCTCAACAGTGCTCCTATGAATGCCACGAAAAGCACAGTGCAGAAACACAGAAGACATCTCTGTCTCACAGAAGAAAGGTCAAGCCCTACGCACCAGTGTCTTCTCCTCCCCAGCCTGGAGTGCTCAAATCAGAGGGTTGGCACTGCCTGCAACACTCGGCTCCTAATAGGTGGTGGGAGACATGTTTAACTCTGACATAAATATAAAGCGGTTAGCTTGAGACAGCTTTACTCCAACATTTCTTTTGATCTTTGGTGTATAACAGTGGACTCAACGTAAAATGTAAACTAAAACCTGAGGTGCTACTACAATGTAAAAATGATCCTTGTTCTATTAGAGAGAGAGAGAGAAAAAAAAACCTTTCTATAATAAGAGTGGCAGGGAGGGGACAAGACAGGGTTTGATTTAGTAACTTTCAGTAATTTCTGGCGTTGCTTTTAAAAAATAAGGATGCTTGGCAAAAAGAGAGTGATAATCCCAGTAACAACGGAATGCAAGCTACAATAAAAATTAAAAAACAAACAAACCTCTCTATACAGTTTTTCCTGTCACAGAGTACTATAACTTTCTTCACGCCTGAACATAAGCCAATATATGCATCTTTGGGCAACAAGATGGCTTTTCAAGGCACACTTTCTCCTACAAGGAAAAGAAGTGTTTGTTTCTACTTTTTAATCTGCTCATCTGCCTTTCAGCACATTTTCCTAACTTTTCTCCACTTCTAGGTATATATTTTTGGATGTCCTGTCTTCCCGCCAAACTGTCCATTTAGGTGGAGTGGCCTAGATCAATGCTATTATACCTTGAATTTGTTTATTCCTTTTTTATATGCCAATGTTTATTTTGATATATCAATATAAACTTGTACTATAATGAAATGAATTCACAGCAATTAATGAATGATCATTTGGGCCATTTACTCATTTGTGTTCATATTATAAAAGTGCTATGGGTTGAATTATGTCCACAAAACGTTATGTTAAAGTCCTAAATCTCTAGTAACTATGAATCTAACCTTCTTTGGCAATTGGTAGGGTGACAACACATACCGTTTTAAATGAGACAGAAAACGACGATACCGTCTCATCAGCCTAAAAATCGGGTCTTTGTAGACTCAATCAACTTAAGATGAGGTTTCAGGGTGGCCCTCATTTAATATGACTGGGGTCCTTATAAGAAGATAGCTATGTAAAAGCACAGACACACAGTAAGAATACCATGTGACAACAGAAGCCAAGGTCAGCATAATGCTGTTGCAAGACAAGGAATACCTGATGGCCAGCACCAGAAGCTAGGGAGGTAAGGAAGAATTATACCACAAATCTCACAGGGAGCATGATTTTGCTGACACCTTTACTTCAGACTTCTAGCCTTGTGAAAGCACAAATTGTTATTTTAAACCATGCAGTTTGTTTTGCTTTGTTAGGGCAGTCCTAGCAAACTAATACAAAAGAGTATCTTATTAATTTCAATATATTAATCTTTACCATAGTATGTGCATAATCTGAGAAGGGCATACCCGTTTTCTATTCAGTCTCCTGATATGTGTGCATTTGTGTGAGCAAGCATATTCAGATGAGTTTTTCCTCTTTTTTCACCAATTTTTTAAAAAGGAGGTATTTCTGCAACTATGGCTTTGGAAATAAAGAGCAAAGCTAACTCTATACATTTCACACTTTTTTATATATTTCCTATGATCCTCAGTATTTCTCCAATCTCTACCCCATCACTTAGTGCCTTCACCTGTTCTATACTGCATGAGCTTTTAATGACTGTTCTTTTTTTTTAAAAGATTTATTTTATTGTTTTTGACAGAGATACAGAGACAGAGAGAAAGGGGAGGACCCAGAACAGTCTCCATAGTTGCACATCATTGGTTTTCCACATAGTTTCATTCCACAGGTGGGCATGGGGCTGCACAGGGCAGGAACTGGGCCAGGGTCTCGCCCCGGTGAGAACTGACCTGGGGGCACTCCCCAGTTCAGCATATGGGTCCACACGGGCCAGGGCCAGGATTCGATCCTTGGTCCCTGGGACTGCAAAGCAAGCGCTTAACCCACTGAGCCATCCCCGGCTTCCCCATGTTTATTCTTAAATTAATATTTATAGAAACTAAAAGGAATATCCATCAGTAATTTATTCTTATTAGCATTACTAAGAATTGATCTTATTTATTTATTTATTTATTTTATCGTTTTTGAGAGAAGGTGAAAGAGAAGGGGGATGGCCCCAGAGCAGTCTCTCTAGTTGTATATCGTTAGCTGTGCCATCATTTCATTCCACACAGGCAGATATGGGGCCACGTGCGGCAGGCACCAAACTAGGGGCCTTCCTCATGGAAGTTGAGAACCTTTATCATCACAGTTCAGTGTATGGGTTTGCATGGGCCAGGGTTGGGATTCTATCCCTGAACCTTGCAGTTGCAAGACAAGCTCTCAACCTGTCGAGCTATCCTGGCATCCCAAGATTGTTCATTTTTTAAGATATCAAATCCCTTGTAATCAGTCAAATGTTAATAGAGAATAGCTAAAGTATAACATACAAAATAAAGTACACATTAATAATTTATTGCACATGCTTTTAGGTAAATATTAATACTTAAAATTAAGGTGCATACAAACACACATATACACTTTAAATAAATACAGTAGACTGTCTGTTAACCGGCACCTCAGCTTGCTTCAGAGCGCCAGTTGCCTAAGTGCTGGTGAACCGAGAGTCTACTTACATTTACCTGGCATCTACCAATCCCCATGAGTGCTGGTTAACTGACAGTCTACTGTAAGATAATTTTATTATTTTCTATTATGCAACTCTTTAAACTTAAAATATAAATCATGGATATATTTCCATTTTTGTATGGATAAACTTCCCTAATGTTTAACAACATCATGGAAAGCCATCTATGAATGTACATTAATATCCTTCACCAGTCCCTTGACATTTAGAAAGTTTCTAGCTTCTCTATAACTGCAATTTCACAATACACTTATAAATTCTGGCACATATGTGAGAATATTCAGCTTCTAATAGTGGTGTCATTGGTTCAAGGTAACTATATATGTTAATTTTTACAAGTATTGACTAAAAACATAAGATTCTTTATTCAATGTAAATTATAATTCTCAGCTATAATAAACTATGTAATGTGCATACACAGTATCATATAACTATCCTTTATGCTCATATACACATATCCTAGAGACTAAACATTATTTAAATTTAGGGATAATGGTGTACAATATCCTTCTGATACATACCTCCCCTCATATACACATTCACATTTTTTTTAAAGATTTATTTTTATTGTTTTTGACAGAAAGACAGAGAGAGACAGAGAGAAGGGGGAGGGCCCAGAGCAGTCTCCATAGTTGACA
>PVKE010026672.1:0-22140 GCA_004027555.1 Craseonycteris thonglongyai
GACAGAGACAGAGAGAGAACTGAACTGGGGGAGCTCCCAGTTCAGCATATGGTTCGGCACGGGCCGGGGCCGGGATTTGAGCCCCGGTCCCTAGCGCTGCAAAATGAGCACTTAACCCACTGAGCCATCCCGGCTTCCCCTGAGAATTTTAAATATATAAATAATTTCAATACAACTTAGTAAAAATTTCTTTCTTTGGAGTCTTAGTCATTTTAGAAACATCTGGGTTCAATTTTAGTATATATCTCTTCATAATTAAAAAAAGTTGAATGATATTTTAATGAAGTGTTCAAGTTTTTAGTCAATGCTAAGCCAGCCTCTAGACTGGTGTACATAATTATTTCCTTTTCCTCTTGTTTAAGGTCAAACTTTGCCCTGGATCCCACCCCTCTGTCTGTCAGTGGTCACTTAGGAGCTAGCAAACTATGGCCAAAGGGCTTTCTTCTACCCCTTTTTTTTGTAAATAAAGTTTTATGGGAACACAGCTATGCCCTTTAGTTCATCTATAGTTTCTGGCTGCTTGGTGCTACCGCAGCAGAGTTAGCTGTCATAAGAGAGACCTTGTGGCCTCTAATGTAAGCCTATGTGATCTTTTAACAATACAGTGATCCCTCATTTTTCGCGGTTAATGGGGACCAGAGCCTTCCGGGAAAGCTGAAAAACCATGAAGTAGGATTTGCCCCTAGGAATTTTCTCATTGGTCGATGTCGCACCGGAAACCCATCAGGCGCCTTTATGAGAGCCCGTGGGAGGGACTCTGAGTCAGCTCATCTCTTTGTTGGACATGCAGGGATCCTTCTCTCTCCCGCATCCACATGAAACAACGCTCCTTTCCGCCATGTGGCTGCCGACATGGTTGTATTTTTTCATTTTTATTTTTTGATGAATATTTTGGGAAAACCCGCGAAGCACTGAAGTTGCAAAACATGAAGCGCGAAGTGGCGACGGAACACTGTAGTTTGTTTGTTTGTTTACTTATT
Source organism: Craseonycteris thonglongyai (assembly GCA_004027555.1). Taxonomy (NCBI): domain Eukaryota; kingdom Metazoa; phylum Chordata; class Mammalia; order Chiroptera; family Craseonycteridae; genus Craseonycteris; species Craseonycteris thonglongyai. The sequence continues at coordinate 981 of PVKE010026672.1, forward strand.
TATTTGTTTGTTTGTCTGTTTGTTTTGAACTGGGGGCCTCACCACATTCGGGAAGCACACCCCAGTTCAGCATGTGGGTCCGCCTGGGCCGAAGCCGGGATTCAATCCTCGGTTGTCGGGGCTTCAAAGCGAGCACTTAACCCGCTGAGCCATCCTGGCTTTCCCAACAATAGTTTTTAAAGATTTATTTTTATCGGTTTTGACAGAGAGAGAGACAGACAGAGAGAGACAAAGAGATGGGGGAAGGCCCAGAGCAGTCTCCATAATTGACAGCATTAGTTTTTCATATAGTTTCACTCCACAGGTGGGTGCGGGCATGGGGCCATGCGGGGCAGGAACTGGGCCAGGAGTCTCCTGCATAGGCCCCGGCAAGAATTAAACTGGGGCCACACCCAGTTCAGCATACGGGGTCCGCCTGGGCCAGAGCCGGGATATGATCCCTGGTCTCTGGGCTGCAAAGTGAGTGCTTAACCCGCTGAGCATCCCAGCTTCTCCAACAATAGTTTTTTAGCGCTCTTCTTCAGCCTATGAATATAAAAATCTCTTTCTCATCCTTACCAACCCTTTGTTTGGCTCCATCGAACCTCTAGCCAAGTCTATTCTATTTCACTTTCCTTTCATTTAAGTTTCTTGAAATGTGCTCATTACTCACTGACTCGGTCCCTGTCTCCCACTCACTCCTTAACTCTGCATTCTTCTTTTACTCCCACTCTAAGATAGCTGCTGCTATTTAGGTTAAAAACTGTTCGTTAATTATAAAACCCAATGGCCATATTTCTGAACCTTCTCTATTTGACATTTGATACCAGCCAGGATCACTGGTCTTCATGCTGGACTCTATATTCTTGGTTTCCATGAAGACATATTTTTCTATTCTAACTCTGACTTCTGTGGTATTATTCTTTGGACCGCTTTGAAATCACATCTCAACTGCTGTGATTGTTTCAGGCCCCCATCAGCTCTACCATGGACCATCTTAGCAAACTTGTAACTGGTTTTATTCTTCTGCATCACTGTTCTCTTCAAATCTCTTCTAAAATAGAGTGATCCTCACTGAAACCCAATATTACTCGCCTATTTACAAAGCTTTAGTAATTATTGTGTCCCATAGGATAACTTTAAAACACTTTTACAGCTACGATGAATAAGTCAGTTTGCTGCCTTACCCACTGCTTTCTTCTAAGAATGGCCTAAGACCACTATTTTATAACCTGGGTTATATTCCAGGAAGAGCAAAAATGCGTTGTAATGCAGTGGAGAATTTTGGGTGAAATAGTCTAGTATTTCACAGGGTGCTTAAGGGAGATGAGTAGGAGATGAGGAAGGAAACTAAGTTCAGGGTAGACAATGAAGAATATATTATGCTATATTAGAGAATGTATATTTTATTTAATAAGCATCCATTGACTAATTTTAGGCCAATTAGCATTGTCACTTTAATAGTGAAGAAAATCCATTCTTAAAATGATATCATAATTTCTGGAAAGCAATTATTCTAGTCTGTATTAAAATGTTAAGATAATTAAGGGTACTTACATACAACTATTAAAAATGAAAAGGTTGAAATACAGTAGATAAATGGGATTACTAATATAATCATTTTCTAGTTGAAGGATTATTATGGAATGAACAAGGAGTACCTCAATACAGGATAGGAAAAAACAAGGAAAGAATAGTGGGGATATATACAATTTCAGGATGCATAAATTAAATTTAGGGAATTCTCACATGTTTTGCTCAATTTATGAACCAGGAGACCATATGGTCATCTGAGAATGATAAGGGAAGTAGTGGCAGACGGTACTTAAATGAGATGTTTTACTAATAGCCAAGGAAAATGGGAGCTAGAGATAAATGTAGACAGACAGAAGGATTATATGGCAGTGTTAAAAAATTATATGAGACAAGAAGTCATCAATTTAGTAACTTCAATAGAAAACTGTCTGCTTATAGAACTCAGTCCTTCATAGTAGACCGGCAAAATGGGAGGCAGCTGTATGGTTGGACAGGTACAGGCCTGAAGTTCTTTTCATGTGAAGAAGGCACAGGGTGAAGTATAGTGACCCATTTTTGAAGCCCTGAATCACCATATCTAAGGCTGGCTGCAGATGGTGTTAACTTGCACAGATTCAGAATTATGATTGGTACACAAAGCCTCAGCCCATCATGTTAATACTCTTCAGTGGTTTGTAATTGCTTTGCATGTTAATGCAATCTATTGGTAATCAGCTTTAATGTCCTCCAACTGTTAGCTCTCTTTTATCTAACATTTGTGGATGTTTTGAAAGGGAGAGTCTCCGGCAGAATTGGAATGCACTATGAGGAACATCCAATTTATGGAGGCAACCAGCCTGCCTAACTCTGTATTTCTCCTTTTGTTCCTCTAAAAATCTTTCCTTATCCCTCATAAACATCCTTAACCCTATTCTTTCTCAGAACCTTTTATTGTGCATATGCTCAATCAATAAATATTTGAATGATCTGTTCCAGACACTGAAATTAAAGTTTAGTTGACATCACCTGAACTAGAATATTTAGTCTTAATCTTTTTTGGCATGGGAGAATTTGAAAATTATTCTTGGTTCTAACACATTGGGAGCAGTCGGATGTATCGGGGGCTTTTTCAGAGTCATGTTGTACAACAGGGCTGTGAACTCACAAGGAAAAGTAAGATAACTGCATGACATGAGACCACCAAGGGCAAACGTCTCCTACTTGGATGGGGAAGACTGATTTGCACTATCAAGCTCTCCCTCTCTGATAATATTGCTACTATTTATTATGAGATCTTGGTGGCTGTAGTCATGGGGGTTTTAATGTATATAAAACTTTCTGAATGTTTATTTATTTGGGCTTGAATTGAGAGAGCCTATTTCTGCCCCTCTTGCAGCAGATTGCAAGTCCAGGAGGTCGATGATTGGCATAGGGTATGTGCTTTAAAATACATGTTCAGTGAATGAGTGAATTATGCTACTAGATATCATCAGCCTAGTAAAATATTTTAGGCTCTGCAAGTCAAGACTGAATTCTGTGAATAGTCAGTGACTCCAGGTGAACCAGGGCTACTGGGAAGTAAGGTTCTTGTTATGATTAATACCAATTACCATAAATTTTGTGATGTTAACTTCAGACAGGTTAGCTTTTTTTCTACCCTCTTGAGGTAATGTGAGTTCTCCATTTTCCATCTCAAATTGTCCTTTAGCAAATTGTGTCTGAAAAGCTCATCTGAAGAATCCAAATCATCACAAATGATATCCTGCCTACCATTACAATCGCTGTTAAAGGCTTCACACACTCCATTTATTCTATTTTCTAGTTTTCTAGTACTATCAAGTTCCGGGAGACACAGAATTATGTGACGATGTGTTAATTATACTTTTATACTTGAACAAATATCTACTGCTTAGAAGACAGCTTGGTTTTCTGCATATAATAAAAATAAGTAAACAAACCAAGCAAAAAGCATGTAAATAAACATAACCAAAGGCTACTGTACTCAGATCCTTGGAATACAGAAAAGCACTGTCCTGATGTCTATATATATACTATATCATAACTTTAGTTATTTTTTTCTCTCTCGATAAATGTATGTCAATAATTTGGTTACCTTCTAAAAATTTCATTTTTTTCACTCAGTGGGTTTTGAATACATGATATACGGTAGCTTAGGTAGGTAACTTTTCTTAAGAAACTCATTGAATTCGAATACTAAACCTGTAAGTATAACCTATACTTTGCAGGTTGGGGGAGCAAGTATTATGGCAAAAAGAAGTAGCATTTAAATAAATAATAATACAAACACGAGGTCTGGTGGGTATTATTACTACCACTTTAAAGTCAGTTTTAGTTCAGAGAGGAAAAGTATTTTGCTCAAGGCCACTCAGTTAGTCTGAAGGATAGTGTTTCAGCCTGGTCTGTCTGACTGCAAAGCGTTCTCTTCCTGCCTGCCTGACTTGTTTAACTAAGAGCTTTTCTCTCCACCAGGGACCATTCTTGAGTGTTTACAGCTTTCCTGTAACAGGGAAATTACTGGATAAAATGGTATGCTGTCTTGTCCAATTATAAGACAATCAGTGCTGGGAACATCTTACTGGATAGAAGTGTTAACGCCTCTGTTCTCTTAACAGCATAGTTTAGTCTTGCTCTTAGAAAAATAAAACATAATAAGCAAAAATAAGGAAAAATCTCAAGGCTGCTTAGAGAGCCCTTGCCTGTTTCTTTCTTTTGTTTTTGCTGGTACCGAAGTGATCACCTAATACACAACCTCTGAAAGATTTATGCTGACAGATCCTAATGCTCCACTTCTGAGTTTTCGTTTGAGCTGTGTGGTTATCGCTTCAGTCAAATGGAGATAGTCTTGCGAGAGATGCTGGGTGGCATTTTTCAAAAAAGTAGTGAGAATCACTGCGACTACTTGCTGACTTTCTATGGGAAGGAAAAGCAGGAAAATAAAACAAAAATGAAAAATTGTAATTTCTTTCATGCGAGTATATATAGGTAATTTTCTAGCTGTATTCTATACACATTTATAAAATTTTTTTTATTGTTTTGACGAGAGAGAGAGAGAGAGAGAGAGAGAGAGAGAGATACAGAGAGAGAACTGAACTGGGGGCACTCCCCAGTTCAGCACATGGGTCTGCACGGGCCGGGGCTGGGATTCGATCCTCAGTCCCTGGTGCTGCAAAGTGAGCAGTTAACCCACTGAGCCATCCCGGCTTCCCCTGTATTCTATACACATTTAATCACACCAAACTAGCTGATGAAATGAAAGATCTCTTCCCTTAGCCCCTACACTAATTATTCTTGCTAATTATTTTTAAATTATCTTCTGTCACTGCATTTAGAACAACTGTCATCATTTCCATCTCAGAGGCAACAGACAGGATGTACCTACCAACGTAGTGTAAATGATGGTGGCTAGCGTGTGGACACATTCAAAGGAAACAGGTGGGAAATCAAATCCACTGCAGCTCCTACCACATTAGCATGGGTGACAATCTCAGATTGTTTGTGTTAATTATTCAAGGTCCCCAAATATCTGCATTTTTTTCCTCCCTACCTCACCCCCTTTGCTTGAATGGTTAATTTTTGGTAGGTACTTAGAGTTAGTTACCCGTAAATCCTGATTCTGAAAGATATCCCTTTGGCACATCTAGGAGGCCTGGGAAGCTTCTGCCCTGTGAGGCCTCAGATTTCTGCTTCCACTCAGGCTTGCAGTGGGTAGAGGCAGGCCCTTGGAGAACAAGGTGGCTCTCTAGTCTCTGAATGGGGGTCAAACTTCAGAGGAATAGGCTGGAGGGTGTCAGGAGCACTGAGTAGGATATAGGTCAGTGTGGGGGCATAGCTTATTTTATAATTTCAGGTATTTAGGTAAAAGTATATTTGGCCTTATTTGTACTTTTGCCCTGTACTATGCTAATGACTAGGGGAGACCTGAATTTAGTTCTACAGAAGAGCAAATTGAGGCTAAAAGGCATTAAAATAATCGCCCCAAGGCTGATAAATAACAGAGCTAGAATTTGAACACTAATCTGCTAATTTTAGAATCTGCAATTTGAGATAGGTTGGAGCACTTTGAAAAATAGAGACACAATAAATGCAATTTCTTATGGAAGTCTGAGAAGAATAGCAACATGAGAAAATCTTATCCTAGAAAGATTTGCCTTGTAGTCTAAAGGTTATTAATTTCAAATGCATTAAGTATTAGCCTTGGTTTTTAACCTAAAGGTTTCCCGAAGATTGTTTCTTAAAGCTTGATTCACTGAATGCTAATAGTTTTCACACATGTACACAAAACTAAAAAGTGTTCTCAGATCAAGAGAAGTAGGAAATTCAAGGTTGAAGTGAAAGAGCATTCTTTATCGCAGTACTTTTCAGAGTCTTACATTTACTTACTTGGATTTCTGTGGGTAAATAACACACAGAACTTCTCCAAACTAGTTGCTGATTGACCTGTTTTTGTGCATGGAGTGTGTTGTGGAAATGGTGGTTTGTAACTCCTTGCCTGGTGACTCTCCTACTGGATGCAAGTGAGTGTAGCAGCCTGAAAGCTACTCTTTCTGACCAACAGTAATTGAAATTAATAGTAGCCATGTCTGACTAGCATTTGGGTCTCTGGTAAGGGAAGCAAAGACTGATCAGAGCCGCAACCAACTAGTTTTCAGGTTACAGTGATGGACTTCATAGTCCAAAATAACTGATTTGAATAAAAACTTGCGAGTGTTTACTTTGGGGGAGTTAAGTTTCTAGGTTTTCCACATAAATAAAAAAATAAACTGAATAACAATATCTTTACTTTTATATTTCTGTACTGGGAGAAAATAGGAGATGAAATGATAATCTAAATAGATTTGGACAAAGTCAGACAAGAAAGTGAATGAAAATTATTGAGTGTCTTTGCCTATCCACTAGTAGTATTAGAAACAAAATATCCACAACATGAGTGACAGGAGAAAACTGAGATGCAAAGAATTTATATTTAAAAAATGTATTACTACTGTAGAATAACAGAAATCTAGGACATGCTATTATTCAATATGCTTACAAATGGAAAGGGTGATAAAGTAATATGAATGAGAGAATTATTGACTAATTTTTATATAAGAAGAATTTTAAATAAGGTAGTGCTTTACTAAAAAGTTTGAAAAAAAGCTATTAGGAGTAGATATATGCTACAGACCTTTAGGACAAAAGAGATAAGGCAAAGAAATAAATTAAATGATGAGAGAGCAAGAGAAGATAATAAGATTAGACTTATGGGAGACTTCAAACTCCTTATTGTAAGGTGTGATTTGTGAGACTTTTGAGACAAAGGTAGAATGAAGGAAAAGGACAAGATGGATTTTCTAAATTCAGACCATAGATTTTTTTTTTTTCTTTTTTTAATTTGCAAAGCCCCAACTGGCAAGGGCTGCTCAAGGAAGTTTGGGTAAGGTGAAATTTTCAGTCCAGCTATAAACAGGTTTCAAGCAGTCTCATATAAATCAGTAAAAGTTTACAACAGTGTAACATTTTAGGGTAGTAACTATCCACAAAAAATATTCTTTGTATCATGCAAATGAACATTAGTGAGTACTGACCCGATAATAGTCCCCTAAGGAGCTTCCTAATATCCACTGCTATTCCCACGGTAGTATTAGCTGGCAATGAGTAAGACTCAGTTACTCTGCCGTACCCAAAGTTCCTCATGGCAGCTGTGAAGATGTTTTGCATTTGAGTGCATCCAATTTAAGGAAGTCCCTGCTTGGGCATAAAGTTATGGTCTGTAGGCTTTCCACAAGCTCCTGGAATTTAGAAATCAAAAGAATCTAAGTAAAAAACCAATGTAAACATCAATAACTTACAAAGTAAGTAACTAAGTAGTTAACCTTGGTATGTATGTATATATGTAATTGCTAATATTAGGCTGATTTTTACATACTTTTTCTGCAGGTAAACTTATTTATTAACAATATTACTCACTAGAAATGTCTCAAACCTTTCTGAATCCTGGGTGGGTAGGAGCCAAATTGCAGCCATGGTTCACAAATTCTTCATTCCTCAGCCTCCTTGAATTTTGTTTTTGCTCACTGGCTTCCCTGTTAATTACCATACAAGATTTAGCTCTGAAAACATGTTGGCTCTGTAGCCCTTCAGACTCCATTTTTATTTTATTTAAGCTTATTTTATTGAGCACGCATATCTACCTTTAAAACAATTGCTGCTAGCCTATTGCTAGTGGTAGTCATTTTCACCAAGCTCTGTTTATGCCATATACTTGCATGATACTGTGGAGTTAGAGATACCACATTGTTTAGTCAAGAAAAATGACAACTATTCATTTTGTCTGTTGCATTACAGTTTTTCTAGCATAGATTTATAAGCTATTTTTCCCCAAAGCCGTTTTTTTAAAAAAAGCTGATTTTGTAATCTAACAAAATTTTTGTAAAATAACACTTTTATACATACAATTGTGAACCACACATATTCATGCATATTCATTAGCTGTTTAATATGGGCCAAGTACTAAGTAAAATGCAGTAAAAGATATACCTACCTTCAAAAAATTTATAATCTAGTGTAGGACCTAGTTAAGTAACAACGCAATACTGTGGTGTAAGGGCTGTCATAGCGGTGTTTGGAATGTTCTCTGTGGCACCTTTAACAGAATATTATTCTAGTTTTCCCCATCTCTCAACATTATTCTAGTTTCCCCCATCTCTCTGGCTTTTATTTATTTTTATTTTTGCATTGCAGACTTGTACTCTTCATAATATTACACCAAAAATGGTGTTCCTTGTGGGTTGGTCCTAGCCCTCTATTCTTCTCACCTTATACTCTCTTCCCAGGTGGTTTCTCTGAGTCCATATCTATTATTTTAATTTACATGCAGGAGATTTATAAATTTTCTCTTTACAAAGAATTCTTGAGTTACGGACCTGTATATCCTAATTTTTATTTGACATCTCCCCAGGAAATCTTATGTTCAACATCATAAGTCTGAACTCAATAGTTCCCCCTTTCCCTCTCAAAATTTGATCCTTCAATATGGTTCTATTATTCTGTTAGAGCTAGGACACTAGGAGCCATCCTTTGACATTTCTTTTTTTATTTATCTCCAATACTCAGTCTGTAATTAAAACCTACTGGTTATAAGTCTTTTTTCCTTGGATTATTACAATAGCCTCCTATCTCCAATTTCAAATTTCTTTCTCACATCGAAGTCAGAATAATCCTTTAAGACCTCTAATCCTATCAAGATATTTTCATCTTAAAAGTTTTCATACTTTTTCATTGTTAGTTTTTAATAATAACCTATGGCGATATAATTTATATACCATAAGGTTCACCCTTTAAAAGTGTGTAATTCAATAGTTTTTAGTAGTATATTTAGAGTTGTGCCATTATCATCACCAACTAATTTCAGAATATTTTTATATTCCCCAAAAGAAACCTTGTGTTCATTAGCAGTCACATTCCAATTATCCCCTTCCCCCAGCCCCTGACAACTACTAATCTGCTTCCTGTCTCTATGGATTTGCCTATTCTATATAGTATTTCATATCAATTAAATTATATCATCCCATTACATTTTGGATAAAGAAAAAATACTTATTAACCTTGGCTTTTAAAACCTGCAGTGCCTGGCCTCAATTTCTTCTCATGTCTCATCTCAAATTGTGTTACCCCTTATTCTCTTGATTCCATTCACATCATTTAATTATTTCCTTAATCCACACTTGCCAAGCTTCCTCTATTAAATGCCTTTGCACATGTTTTTTCTTTCTCCTCTTCCCACCTAGTAAACTCTGCCTCATTGTTCAACCAAAGCTCCCAAGGTACTCTTTCATGATTAAGGTCCCTGAGCCCTCTGACTAGGTCTAGTCTCTCAGGTACAAGATTTGATAATACTAGATGCTCCTACATTGCAGCATTTGCAACAGTTGTAATACCAATTAGTTTTTAGTAATTATTGTTATTATTATTATTATTATTATTTATTGTTTTTCAACAGAGAGAGACAGAAAGAGATAGAGAGAAGGGGAAGAGCCCAGAGCGGTCTCTACAGTTGTACATTAGTTTTCGATATAGTTTTACCCCACAGGCAGGTATGGGGCTGTGCAGGGCAGGAATGGGCCAGGGGCACCCAGCATGGGAGGCATGCCCCTGATAGCTGGGGGGCGTCCTACATGGGAAGCACACCTGGGGAGGGAGCCGAACCGGGGGCACCTCATATGGGAAGCTTGCCTGGGCAGCAACTGAACTGGAGGCACAGCTCAGCTCAGCACCCAGGTCTGCGTGGGCCAGGGCCAGGACTCAACCCCTGCACCTGGGGGCCGCAAGATGAGCGCTCTACCCGCTGAGCCATCCTGACGTCCCCTTTAGTAGTTATTTGATTCATGTCATTTCTTCACTAGTCCAAGCTCCATGAGGGTAGGGACTGCCTCTACTTTTATATGCTATTGTAGCTCTAGTATCTAGCACAGAGTATGATCTGTTGTAGGAGCTGATTAATGTTAATGAATGACAGAAGTTTGGAATAAAAGATGTGTTGAAAAAGTTGAGCTGACATTAGAAAAAGATAAAAAATATAACTCAAATTTTGGTAGTGGTAGATAAAACTAATACAAATAGGATTGGCTTCTGGCATCCTTTTGGACATTTTTGCCAACCCTTCTCCATCTGTAAAATAAGGATTACATTTGCCTTTTTACGTCCTCCAGACTAACTCAAAGACTCAAATGAGGTAATATTTGAATAAGGTTTGCAAACCATATGATACATTATGAAATTAAAAAAAAAGTGTTTTTATTGCATAATCAAAAATGTATATACTTAGTAATATTGGTTCTTTATAGAATATAAAATTAGATTATGTGAAAAATGGGGAGAATGATAGCATTTCCTCATAAGTGCGTGTAACACACACATTTGTTAATTATAAAGATTAAGTCTCTTTTTTTGACTAATAAAAAGCTGAAAGGCACTTTGTAATCTTTATAAAAAAGAAGTGATTAGATCTAAAGTAAGAAAGATGACATATATGACAACAGGGTTAGCAAGCAGCAAAAACATTGACTATTGGCATGGATCTCTAAGATTATAGCTATGACTGAACCAATAAGATGTTCAAGGTGAGTTTGCTGAGTTAGGTGATGATGTGAGATTTATTTAGGAAGACAAAAACAAAAGCTTATTTGGAAATGGATGTTTTATTAAAAAAACTACTTTAGTTTTATATTATTGATATATTAAATATGATATAGCCTGTAATTCAAATATTTCTCTGAGTTTTGTGTGCTTAAAAACCCATCTCTGTTGTATGGGATAAAAAAAAGTCATGTGGAGAACAATCACAGCATTGTGGAAAAGAGTAAGGTTGTTAGCTCTAACTACAGTGATTGTTGAATAGATATTTGTGTATAAATGTGTCATATACATTGATGTGTGATTTCTATGAGCTTAATGTTTGATGTGATTATCAATGCCCAGGACCAGAAAAGCCATTTATAAACACCTACATTTCTAATATTGTACAACATTAGGATGGACAGGCCACAAGAATTATCATGTTATGATCCAGGAGGATATGGCTCCTTATAGGTTCAGAGCTAGTTAGTAGTAGAAAGAGGCCTAGAGCACAGGTATTAAGATTTCCAAATGAATCTTGCGTACTTACTACTCACTACCTTCATTCTTGAATTAAGAAGATTTTGAGCAAAGAGAAGAAAATTAGTAGAATCATGGCAAGTAAATATTCTTGGTGAATGAGGAAGATACATTATCTTATTCATTCAATCGCATCAGTGACTACCTTCATATTTAGCTATACCTCCAGGGGTTGACTAGTTGACGTTCCTGCTTGAAAGTCATTGTACAAGGGCATCTAATTTAGTTTCAGCATTACTATCCTTTGAATTTCAGAGCTACCATGTTTAATGTTCATAACATGATTATAAGCAACTGGTTTCCAGGTTTGTGAAGAAGACTTGTGGAATGCAGATGTATGAAAAATACTCGGGAAGTTTGTGTTTGATGTTCATATTATAAGCTTAATATCTGATCCACAAATAAAAGTGGGAAATAAAGAATGCACATATGTTTGAGTAAAATCAAAAGCATGAAAGAATGACAAGATTAAATAAGCAAAAACTGAATACTTAAAGCTTTTGCAAGGAAAAAAAAAGAACTTTAAATTACAGTTCTAATCTCATGTATTGAGTATTTCAGAAAATAGCTTATTCGCAGAATTAGTACTCACTACCATGCAAAAGAATCAACCAGAGAGCAAGAAGTAATTATTGTAAATTATAGATGTGACTCAGTAAAATAAGCACTATAAGGGCTAGCAGCTAAAGTTTGGAAATTATTGATAAAGTAAAAGAATAAAGACAGAGAGTAAAAAGAGAGGTATAGAGAGCAACCTAGGAGATCCAATATTTCTGTAATATGATTTACATAAATAGGGAACGGGTCAATGTGTGGAGGGAAATAATCCAAAAAGACTGTAGGAAGACTTCACAGAGATGAAGAAAATTTAAGAGCTGATTTAAGACCAAATGGAATGAATGAAGCTATCTCCATTTTAGACCTATCTTAATGAAGGCTTAGAATTAAAACAAAAAGATCTTTAAAGTTCTCAGGGAAAATGAAACAATTTATAAACAAAGGCACAGTAGTATGATCATGGTCAGACTTTTCACCAACAATATATAGAACCCAAGAAGCGAAATTTTGAAGTTCTAAACAAAATTATTTTGAATCTAAGAATCATACTCCAGCTAGTCTACTGTCAAGTACGAGGACAAAAAGAAGAACATATTAGAACATGTAAAGATTTGACTTACCATTAACTTAAAAATAAATTTAAGAACATATTCCAACAAAACATAAATGAAACTAAGCAAAATAACAGCAGGGAAATTAAAAAATATGGGCTTAAATTTGGGAAGAAATGTCAGAATAAAAAACTTGCATTGATTTTAGAAAAGATAGCAGCAAGTCTCTAAGCCCTAAGTTTTCAAGGAAAAATTTATTCCAAGTCAACATATTGTATTTATTTATTTATTTTTATTTTTTAAATGATTAGATTTTTAAATATTTATTTTACTTTTTGACAGAGAGAGAGAGACAGAGATAAGGGGGAGGGCCCAGAACAGTCTACATAGCTATATGTCATCAGTTTTTGACACGGTTTTGTTCCACACAGGTGGGTGGGGGTCACATAGGGCAAAAACTAGGCTGGGGGCCTCCTGTTTGGGAGGCAAACCCCATCAAGCCAAGGGGCAAGAACTGAACTGGGGCCTCCCACATGGGAAATATACTCCAGTTCAACATATGGGGTCTTCATAGGCTGGAGCTGGGATTCGATTCTTGGTCCCTGGGGCTGCAAAGAGAGTGCTCAACCTGCTGAGCGATCCTGGCTTCCCCAACATATTTTATTGATTAAGAAGCTTCATTATTTGGCCAAGGAGGCAGATATTTCTTTTGTAAACAAGAAAATAAATGTGGGACTGGGGGAAAAATATTAGACTTTCATGGGAAAACAAACAAGCTAAAAAGAAATTCACCATAGATAAATGAAGCAAATTGAGTAACTGAGATTTTAAAATATATAACTCATGTCCATGAGCCTTCAATATTCTTCAAGAAATAAGGTAGGCAAAAAAAAAAAATCACTTGTCTTTTTGTATTTGTCTGACCACTACACTGGATTCTACAGTGAATAATATTTACAAAATGATAATATTAATGCTTTTCAATTTTTAGAATTATAGCTTAACTTTAGTTATAAAAATGAGAATTATAGTTATATAAAAGAATATAAATGTTATGAACTTTGATAATGGAAAAGCAATGGTATATGATAACAAATGTTGGCAGGTTGGAGCACGGGAGGGACAACCAGAGAGTGGAGTAGCAGTGATAGTTTCATTTTCCAGACTAGAGAGCTAAACAAATCTGTCCTAAAATCTATCTTGGTTCCAGGACTGTCTTGGTCATTAACTATTTGCCTAATTAAGAACAAGTAAAAGTCACTCTGTGATACAATTTCAAACATAAAAATGAGGATTTTGGAGTGTATAATATGTATTTCATTGCAGTTATATTCTGGTTTTTAATATATAGTTGAAGTAGCAATCTGAGTTGGAAAAGAAAAATGTCTATATTAAAATTAATTTATAACTAGCAGACTGATTATTACTCCTGAGAAAAACTGGAATAATTTCCAAAGTTATATATGTATATATGTGTGTGTGTGTATGTATATATATGCTGTGTGTAAAAAGTCCAGCCATAAATGCCACTATTTTTCATATTACATTTCATACTTTCCGGACATTCTTGTGTAATGTACATAATATTGATAATAAATTTTACTTGAAATATTTATCAAGGAAGATAATATTATAACCGTATTAGCTAACATTTACTAGCATCTACTATGTGCTAAGTATGTTGTAAGTATAAGATAGAGATGAACACAAAGTAAATGCAAATTTATAATTATCACCAGAGTTTGAAGAGATGGAAATGATCACCACTAAACAAGTGGTTTATACTTTATGCAAAATGTTTATGGTTCAAAAAGAAACAATTTAAAATATAAGACTGGAAAAAATATTGATTTTGTGAAAATCCCATTTCTTGACAGCAGAAGTACAGGGAGAAGCATATATATATATATATATATATATATATATATATATATATATATAACACTGAGAAGACATTATCATACATAAGAAGATAAAAACAAAAGTTTTAATAGAGCAATATCACTCAATTCTTTGAACTCTTTCCAGGTGTGTACCAAAAATTCATATGGTGATTGATCTATCATCAAAAAATTTTTAATGAATCTATCAGCTGACAATTTAATTTGGTTCCCTTTAATTTTGATCCTGCCTTGCAAAAAAATATTTGTCACCCTCTCATTAGAATCATTTTCACTCTGAGTATTGATTCACTTAATGCCAATGGTAAAAACTTTCTAGAATGAAAAACTATAACAAATAGTGGATTAATGATTTCTTAGAAAAGTATCTCTTGTCTTTCACTAGGACCAACCAGAATCTCAAGTAAAAACCACAGGGAATCGGATCTCAAGGTCTGATAAATTTTCTTATCTTACCTTGATTAGGAGATTGGAAGGATAGTTTCAGGTTGATTCAAGTGCATTACATTTATTATGCACTTTATGTTATTATTATTACATTGTAATATATATTGAAATAATTATACAATTCACCATAATGCAGAATAAGTGGGAGCCCTGAGTTTGTTTTCCTGTGACTAAATGGTCCCATCTGAGACAAGTGCACAATGAGGTAAAGAGGTGCACACAGGAACATAAATAAAATAATGGGCGGGCCACCCACAGACTAAACTAAGCGTCAGATTCTGACCAGATGCAGCTGTAGAAGTACGGTATATCAATTCACTTGCCTCTACAAAGCCTGCCACCAGATGCAGCGTAATTGTCACTTGCTGTTTACTGAAAAGATTTTGATATGTCTGAAAGCAATTGATTTATTATGGTCTCTGTGCAATCAGACCTCTCTGCTGATGTTAATCTGTATTTGCAATTGCTCCCCAGCGCTAGCATCACCGCCTCAGCTCCACCTCAGATCATCAGGCATTAGATTCTCATAAGAAGCGTGCAACCTAGATTCTTCACACGCACAGTTCACAATAGGGTTCATGGTCCCATGAGAATCTAATGCGCCACTGATCTGACAGGAGGTGGAGTTCAGGCAGTAATGTGAGCAATGGGGAATGGCTATAGCGATGAAGCTTTGCTCTTTTGCCTACCTCTCACCTCCTGCTGTGTGGCCCGGTTCCTAATAGGTGATGGTTGAGTGCCCAGAGGTTGGGGACCCCTGGTGTAAATGATAGAACTTGGATAAAAATGTCTTAGGATACATAAGAATGAAGTAAAGAAATATTAGCCCCAGTCAAGCATACCTCTAGTTTTTACAGAAGCTGGGCTCCAAACATTGGTAGGGAAAAAGGAGGGAAGAGAGGCACCTCATAAACTGAAATACTCTAAAAGAGAGAGATTAGTTGCTCTAGAAATGAAAAATCTGAAAATCTTATAATAAAGTTTTAATGGTTCTTAACGGAAAAGTAAAGGGCTTTCTTTTACTTTTGGTTTCAAATAATTCAATAACACTTCACAGAAAATGCTCGGTTGAATACAGGTTCTAAAAGACACAAAATATGGAATGAGAAGTGTAATGCCACATGCTTGTAAAAGAGTAGCAGACATCTGAAAGAATACAAAAACAAGGAATAAGCAAGAATAGCAGAGAATTGTAAAAGACTGCTGTGGAGGGCAGGGAGCAAGATACATAATAAAGAGAGGGAGGATCCAGCATTCCCGAAGATGCTGTATTAGTGGAGATGATTTATACTTCTCTACTCAACTACTCATATAATATTTTTCTTCCATATTCAAGAGCAATAAAATTAGTTTTCCAATTGGAAAAGTAGAATAAAGCCTGAAATGTTATGGTGCAACAATAAAAAGACACCAATCTTTTTTATACAAAATCAGTATAATTTCAATAAATTACTCTACAGTTTATTGAAAGAATTTATAAGCACAGTTGCAGAATTTCCATCAATATCATTTAAGAAATCATGATTAGTTGGGAGGCATCACACATGAGGAGACTGATACTCTCATAAAAGAGTATGCCAATAATCCTAAAAAGTGGGTGTTGGTATATTTAATGTCAATGCTAAAAACTTTCAAGAACTAAAAACTATAATAAATAGTTGACTAATAATCTCTTAGAAAAATACTTTTTGTGTCTCTCTCTGTAAGACTAACCAGAATCTCCAAGTAAAAACCACAGAGAACCAGATCTCAAGGTAAGATAAATTTTCTTGAAATTTATAGTGGGCCCAGTGTTCATGTTCTCAACACATACAGTGGGCAGACACTAAAGCAGAATCATGATCATAGACAGAAGGGCAAGTGAGGCTACTCTATGTGGGTGGGATTGTATTTAGGTGATGTCAAATTTCAGTCCCAATTCTTAATTCCTGGAATTCTATGCATCTGTCTTGTGTAAATGGAATAGACCTGCTTTAAAAAGAACAGACTTCTTTGAATACTTTCTAGTTTCCTCCCCATTAGCATTTAGTAGGAGAAAATGTAGAGTAGCAGACTGAAAGGAGCGTGGAATCTCACGTGCACATATCAGTGAGGGTAGTGATGGAAAGAATTGCTCTGTACAAATTTGGCCTGCTTGAATTGTAGCACCATTCATAGGAAACCAATGGGACATCGGGCTTTAGTTCTCTGATGTTACAATTTCTGGGCCTCACATATAATCTCTGATGAGTCCTTGCTGTTCTTATGAATTTGGAGGCCCAAGAAAGTTTGGGAAATAATTGCACCATTGTTTGTTTTTATTGTGTCTGCTCCTCATTCCTGCTGCAAAATCAGTTATATGTTCTGGCAGAGAGACCTACAGTGGTCTCATCACCCTTATGCTTATGACCTTCAGTTTCTGCCTTGTGGGAAAAGAGAGAATATTTAACTTCCCTCAATATTTTGAATATATGCATTTGTAGGATTTTATTGGTTTTCATGGTAAAAATTATTTGAAAATTATGGGCCTTGTTAAAAGCACATATGAATTGCTTATAAGATAGTAATATTTTATTATGTTCTATGGTGTGTGTGTATATGTATTGAGATGAATGGTTCCAGGTATACACTGAAGTGAAGTTGCATTTCTACGTGTGTGAGCAACCTTTTAGCTTTCTTTAGTTATAAACCAGGAACTTCAGCTGTTTTATTAAATACTGAATTTGAATGCTGAAGTTTTTTGCCAACACAAACATCAAAAGGACTTAAGTGTACTTTTTCATGTGTTTTAGTTTCCTCTTTATGGCTCATATCAGTCAGAGAGAGTCTTAGAATGTAATACCTAATACCTTGAAGATTAAACACCTTCTCAGCTAGGATTTCTGTTTTGACTTCATTTTTTGCCACCTCCTATCATAAGCACCTTGTACCATGTCATGTACACTCTCGGTTCTGTCTGAGCAACGAGACTGTGTTTTTCAAAAACATTTTTCTGCAAATAAGTAGACTCTGCCTTGTCTTTGACATGAGCTTAGTTGCTGAATGAATAGCTTTGTTGGACAGTGAGATAAGAATATAATAGAGTCTATAATAATGATGCCAATCATGGATGGCAGAAAGGCTGTTATTCTTGGACTGTTGTATTTATAAATCATGCTGGATTTCCCATGGCTTAATCTAAAAATGCCACCTTGTCAGTGGTAGAGGCTTATATTGTGAGTTCCCAAGGAGGGAAAAATTCATAAAGAATACCCTGCTGTTCCTTATGGTGTAATAAATAAATTCTAGAAAGGACTTATGTCATCTAAGGGATTACCCAGGTGGCACTTTCACTTCTGCACCCAACCCTGTGGGATTCTGGCAGTCATCACATTCACTTGGATGTAAAATGATTCTTATTTGTATTTTACTTTTTTTTTTTTGGCTTTAGTTTTCTTTTTGCTGGGCTAGGAGTGTGGGTTTGGGAGGTCTGTGGCAAGGGGCAGAACTGTGAGAAAGAGGCAGGTCGGAGGGCCAATTGGGGGTAAGGAATCAGCCCTTAGAAACAGAGTTCAAGTTAGGTATTAAAATTAAAATAAAATGAAGGAAGTGTGTCCAAATTTTCTACAGTCCATCATGGAATTGATATTTTTAAGGACAAAATACAAAGATAGAGAGAAATAAATTAGATGTTGTGTTTTATTTGCCTTATACTTTTAGAGGTGTTTTATTTTTTATAGTGAGAAACCGGCTCCTCATATTTTGGTTTTAAATTTTTTTATGTACTTTCATATTTCTTCTCTACATACCTCAGTACCTGAAAAGTAGAAGAGTCATCACTGTATAGCCATAATACCAAAGGGACTGTGTACTGTTTCTCCAAATGGAAAGGACCTATTTCAGAGTTTATGTTCTTACGTAAAGGCTGATTGTGAGTTTAGGAATCTAAAGGCTAGAAATAGTAGTAATATTGTATATATAGACACTTGAATAAGTCAATATTTAAAGGGACCCTTTAAGAAATTTATGAAACTAAAAAGCTTCTGCACAGCAAAGGAGACCATCAACAAAGAGGCAACCAACTGAATGGGAGAAAATATTTGCAAACAATGCCTCTGATAAGGGACTAATGTTTAAAATATATAAAGAACCCATACAACTCAACAGCAAAATACAAACAGTCCAATTGAAAAATGGGCAGAAGACCTGAGCAGACACTGCTCCCATGAAGATGTACAAATGGCCAACAGATATATAAAAAAATGTTTGGGGAAGCCCGGATGGCTCAGTGGGTTAAGCGTTCACTTTGCAGCCCTGGGGACCGAGAATCGAATCCTGGCCCCGGCCTGTGTGGACCCATATGCTGAACTGGGGAGTGTCCCCAGTTCAGTTCTCACCGGGGTGAGACCCTGGCCCAGTTTCTGCCCTGCACAGCCCCGCACCCACCTATGGAATGAAACTATGTGGAAAAACCAATGATGTGCAACTATGGAGACTACTCTGGAGACTACTCTGTACCCTACTCTTTCTGTCTCTGTATCTCTCTCTCTGTCAAAAACAATAAAAATAAATCTGTTAAAAAAATGCTCAAGTTCACTAGCTATTAGAGAAATGCAAATTAAAACCACAATGAGATGCCACCTGACACCTGTTAGAATGGCTATAATCAAAAAGACAAGGAATAACTAGTGCTAGAAAGGCGGTGTACATAAAGGAACCCTCATACACTGCTGGTAGGAGTGTAAATTGCTACAATCACTGTGGAAGACAGTATGAAGGTTTCCCAAAAAATTAAGAATAGAATTACCATATAATTCAGCAATCACTTTTCTGGGTATCTACCCCCAAAACTTGAAAACCTTAGTTCACAAAGACATATGTACCCCAATGATCATTGCACACTGCTCACTGTGACCAAGTTGTGGAAGCAGCTAAAGTGTGACAACATGGTTAGACTTTGATAAGTCAGACTGAAAAAAATCAAGAACCATATCACTTCACTTATAGGTGGAATATAAAACTGAAAGTGACAAAGAAACAAAAACTCATAGACAGTCAATAGTTTAGTGGTTACTTGAGGGTAGGGGGAGGGAAGTAGGTGAGTGGGGAGAGAGCATCAAATATATGGTGAAGGAAAGAGAACTGACTGGGTGCTGAGCACATCATGTAATACATAGATGATGTAGTATAGAATTGTACACCTGGAACCTATGTAATTTTTATCAACTAATGTCACTGCAATAAATTTAATAATAAATAAAAAAATCACAATGTAAAACAGATGATCAGATTAAAATATTTAAAATAAAAAAAACATAGGAAAATTTAGAATTAGAAAGAACATCAAACTATTGTACTCATTCATTGCAGTTGAAAGATAAACGAAGTGAGGCTCAGAGAAATTGAAAGTTGTCTTGTAAGTTTGTTCAATGGGCTAGCGGTGACATCCTGGTTTCTTGAATATCATTTCTGCATTTAAGGTTCCTTGAATATGCTTGGTATCTCCTGTAATGTAACTATTCATAACCAAATTTACCTATTTTGTAATACATGAGATCTTTTCCAAACCAGAAAAAAAAGTCTTTGATCCTAAATTGCTAGTTGTGATGAAGTAGCAAGCAAAATCTAAACTACAACCATTTTTTTTCTATCAAAAAACAACTTCTGAAAGGTTAAACTCATTTAAAAGAACAGCGTATTACAAAATGATTAGTTTTAGATCATACATTTTATTTAAAAACACTTTCACAGTTACCTTTTGTACTCTTTACAAAATACCTGTGAAGTGAGTGGCTATTAGCTGCATTTTATAGATAAGAATTATGAGGCTCTAACTTGAAAAGGTACATCTGAGATGGGCAGGACTGTGTTGGAGGCTCAGGCCGTTTGCCTCCCAAGGCCAGCACTCCGTTTACCATCTTGTAGTTTGTTCTTTAATGGCTAAGTGACCTACCTACCCTTCTTTGATTCCATTCATTAAGTCTCAAATTTTCTTCCAATTCAGGAACTAACAATGAGGCAAAGAGATTATAGTAGGGAATTTCCAAAATACTGATGCAACTAAGGAAACACACTTAGAAAGATTAATAAGGGAAGCGTGCTGTTCTGCTAGCAGTGAGGACGAATATAGTCAGTGGCACACTGAGGACAGCTCCTAATGCCTCACAAGTGCCACTGTTAAACTCACAGCAATTTTACTGTTTGTTAAATAGCCATTATTAAAATTTAAATGATAAAAACTTATAATTGAAAGTTCTGTAAGGACACTAAATACTAATACTTAAGGCTGTGGAGAAAAAAGAACCCTCATACACTGCTGGTGGGAATGTAAACTGGTACAACCACTATGGAAAGCTGTATGGAGATTTCTCAAAAAATTACGAATGGAATTACCATATGACCCAGCCATCCCACTACTGGGCATCTAACCAAAAAACCTGAAAACCTTAATCTTTAAAGATGTTTGTACCCGCATGTTCATCGCAGCACTGTTCACAGTGGCCAGAACATGGAAACAACCAAAATGCCCTTCGATAGATGACTGGGTAAAGAAGATGTGGTACATTTACACAATGGAATACTACTCAGCGATAAGAA
>PVKE010026673.1:0-22132 GCA_004027555.1 Craseonycteris thonglongyai
TACCATGTCTCTGTCACATTTTGAGATACCGCAAGTTATTCTCACCTAACCATGCTTAGCTCTGGAGACTAGGGAGAGGCAGATGGGGAAAGTGGTGATGGACAGCTGAAATGGCTGAAAGATTTGATCGACTTGGATGTTTGAGAGTTTGAGAGTTTTACTCCCTTTCCCTCAGAGAATAGGTCTTTAGTGAGCCCTATGCAGTCATTTATTTGAGCAACAAACATTCATTACATCCCAGGCACTGAGCATGAATAAGACAGGATATATGTGCACAGGGTAATCGGCCATGGTGGTTTTCAAGCAACCCCAGAATCAAGACTCCCCAGAGTTCTTGACTTCTAACATTTCACGTCAGCCACACTATGTCAACACAAAAGTTGGGACATCAACTTTCAGAGAGGAAATGTACCATCTGCACAACTGTACAAGTTTGGTGAAAGACAACCACAGAGTTCAATGGTATTTCATCACTATATTCAAAGGGCCCAGAGCCTTCAGCTGGCCTCTTTCCATCGCCTTGGGAGAGGGGTGCTGCCTTACCCCACCACTTTCCCACACAGCCCTATCACCATCCCCTCCTTCCCGCTAAGCATGATCTTGCCCCTAATCTTGGCATATCCATTCCCTTTTTCCATGCCCTCTTCTAAGCTACATGTTCAATTGCATTTCCCCTTTTCTGCAAAAAATTAAGTACACAGTGATTGTGATATGTTCTAAAGAGGTTTGCTTTACCAAGAAAGTGATGCAAACTGGGCCCCACAAGGTAATCAGAGTGAGTCACTCAGGGCTCTTAGCTTTTGACTTTCAGGTTTTTAAAGTCAAGCCCCATGGCACCCAACTCAAATCTAGTTGGCCCAGGTCAGGGCCTGAGGAGGTCACACCCTGAACATTAGATCACGCAGAAGCATTAGCCAAACAGCATCAAGCTGAATCCTATGCTCTTTGTTGGTAAAATTTGAAAAAATAATGAAATATTGACAGAATGAAGAATAAAGTCCATCATATCTCAGTTGACTGCATTATAGTATGGAAATAAGCAGTTCTTAGAGGAATTATTCCAACTCTTTTCCCCCAGTAAATGTATAAGAGAGGGAGAAAAAAGAAATAGAGATAAACATCGAGAGCTCTCATCACCCTTAATATATTATAAAGTCTCATGACATTTTTATCTGTTCAGTGGCACATGGCTGATTGAGAGTTTGGAAATGAAGTGAGAAACATAACTAATGTTGCTATCATCAATCTGGGAGTGACTACAAGAGAGAGAAGCAAGTTGAAATGTCCATTCTCTTTCCTACCACTGGATCGATCATGTTTTAAATGCAGTCATTAGTGATGAAGCAGAAGTAAAGTAATGAAGGTAAAGCTGGGTCTCACCTGAGCAAGAGGCCTGAGGCTTGACTGATGCTATGACTGCCAGGGCCCTGATTCATCTTTCTTTTTTAAGCCCCAGGCAAAGAACCTTCTCCTCCATGAAACCCTCAAGGGCTTCATCAGCCAACACACTCAGACCCTCTATGAATTCCTCAAGCACCTACTTTTATGCCTCACAACACGGAGCTTTTTCAGGGTCTCTCTGATGTTGTTCTCTAGCTATTTCAGATGCATTCACCTCTATCTCATGACTAAATTTTAATTCCCTTGAAACAAGAGCTCTACATTATTTTCTTCTTCTGCTGCTTCTCCAACGTGGCCTAGTTTGGAGCTGAACATATCAGAAGCATCTAGTAGGTACCTTATCCTAAGAGCCGCCACCCACAAAGGATCGACAACTTACATTAAGTTCTGTGGGGACTTGGTTTAACACATCTGCGAGGACTGAGGGCCACCTGTTTTCAATCTCCTTTCAAGTTGTAGCCTTGAATAACAAACATATCAATCCTGGCATCTCTTGGTTGTTTCCCTTATGCCTTTCTGTCACTCACCCATTACCAAGGCCCATATGCCAAGCAGGTGACATGCACAGCAAATGACAAAACACCCAGAGCCCAGTCTTGTCAAGCTAATAGCTATAAACATCTAAACCAGGTTGGTTTGCCCATTTTTCATCAAAGTCAGTGCCATTGTACTCCCCCAAGTAAAACCTCAATTTTTTGGACACAGGAGCAGGCTGCAAAGGACAGCTGTGTACCAGGGTGTTTTTCTTGTGCCCATTTGCCTCAGCAGAAAAGGTTTGGTCCTCAGGTAAGAAAGCAAGAAAACTTATTTATGGTAGGGGCCCTAATCAGTGAGGTTTGACATTTTTAGTGTAACCAACTGTTCCAGTTTGCTGGGGACTGAGGAGATGTCCTGAGATGTGAGACTTCCCATGCTGGAAATGGTAGTCATCAGTAAACCGGGATGAGACACTGCCTGGATTCCAAAAGTCAACCTTCCCACCTTACGGCAGGAATAGCTTCCCTCAACTCCCCGCACCAGGATCACGGCTCACAAAGCCAGTAACTGCTGGGACCCAGGGAGTTCCTGAATCACCAGGCCTGTCTCCTTTGGGGTTGCTGCCAGTACCCCCTCACCACACAATTCCTCTCTCAAGTCTATCCTTGAGCAATCGCATGATTGCCTGTGGCTTTCTTTCATCTTCATCTATTTCACCCCCAAAGCTGTAACTCAGTCCTGACCTTCATCCTCAGCTTCAGTCTTTCACTCTGTCCTTTTGATGTGTTCATTCTCCATCCTGTTGGCTTTTTTTTATTAGTAGTAGTACTAGTTCTGGGTATACACAAGAATGTAATGATTAGACATTCATATACTTCACAAAGTGATAATCCCAACAGGTCTACTACCCACCTGATACCATACATAGCTATTACAAAACCACTGACTATATTCCCTGTGCTGTACTCTACATCCCCTGAATACACACTCACACACACTCACACACACACATACATATTTAAATAATAGTTGACATTCAATATTATTCTATATTATTTTCAGCTGTACAGCACAGTGGGTAGGCATTTATATAATTTATGAAGTGCTCCCCCCAATAAGTCTAGTGCCCACTTGACATCATGTATATTTTTTATCACATTATTGACTATCCTCCCCATACTGTATTTCACATTCATCTCTGTGATGGTTTTGGACTACCAATTTGGACTTCGCAATCTCAACAAAAGCTAAACCAAACTCGGTGTTACCTCTTAACCTATTGTTTTCTTTCTTTGACATCAGACTTATGCTAATGGCTCTGTTATCATTCCAGACTTACACCTAAACTTCAGACTCCCCTTTTAATTGCTTCCTTCACCATGGCTGCCTCCCAAGACTAAGCATGGTCCAGAGCCTATGAGCAGACAATTTTCCAGTCACAGAGGCCTCAACCAACACAACTGTCTCCCCTGGCCCTGTATTTCTCTCACTTCCCCAGCATACTGCTGTCACAGCTCTGACCGAATCACTCCTCTGCTAAACACTTGATAAGAAGTCTTTTCTCCCTCTTATTGTGTCCAAGCTCTACGTACCTTCCAACCCCATGAGGTACCTGCCCCATAACCATCATCTGCCCTGATAGAAAGTAATCTTTTTGTTAAACTCCTCAAGCACTTGACACTTCCATATTCTACTTGATATAATTATTTTGATGCATTTTTATCTTCCCTTTAAAACCAAAGTCCTTGAGAGTAAGAACTGTGTGTTATTCACATTTTTATCCCCCACTTAAAATAATTAATAAATAAATGAATGGATGAAATTCAAGTCAGGTTTAACCTGAGGCATGCTCCCTGTGTCTTCCAACCACTTCTCCCCAGGCTCAGAAACCAAGCCAAGCCCAGAGAGTGGGGGGCAGCCAATCCCTTGCCTTAATGCAAGTCATATCACTGTAGAATTCCCAAATGCCGTCACAGGACAGCAGGGGTAAGGGAAAGGGAGTTTGTCTCCATGGAGCTGTGAAATAAATATTCCTTGGAGGTACAACCTTAATTCTTTCCTACCCTCTGTCTTAACCTTCATACTCAGCACACTTTTCCACCACAAGCCTAACACTATACTGTATTTGGCCTTCTCTTCCACACCCTGAGTGGCTACGGTTCTGAGTTTGCTTGGTTTCCTGACACAAGAAGCAAAGAAATGTGTTCAACTCTCTCAACATTTAATTTATTTTATATAGGGAAACAAAAGGGCTGGCCTAAGGCAGAGCTGGAAGAGAGACATTTCTCCTTATCCCTGTCAACTCATGCATCATGGAGTGAACATGAGGAGGCTCGGAGGAGGAGAGAATTTGAATGTGTCCTTGGGTCATTTTGTTTTTATTTTTATTTAACTCCTCTGATTTACCAGTTGTAGCATTTCTTGGTTTGATTCCTAGGCCTCAAGACCCAGCCATTATAGGACGATGCTCATGGTCAAAAGAAAATCTTCTGGTGGAGACACTCATGGAACCCTTCAGAATAAGGAGCAAAGCTATGAAGCCTGATCCACAGCTATAGGGCCAGCTGAGCCTCACATGTCTCCTTTCAGTGACCATCCACTGCATTCAATAACTGTTTAGCGTGTAGGTGCCCTGTGGTTACTGGGAACAGTACATAGTGACATTCAAATAGTCAAGAATGAGTAATACATGTATAGACAATGTAATGTAGAATTGTACACCTGGAAACAATGTAATTGATATCAATTATTGTCACCCCAATAAATTTAACAAAAAATAATAATAATAAGTAATCCATGAGCATGCCATGGCCACCACCCAGAGTGCTGGAGCAGGGGTTTGAAGGGATCCACTGGGCCAGGATTTGCTCCTTTGGTTGCCAGACTTTTGAGAGGTTTAGGGCTTTCAGATGAGCGACTGGGGCAGCTAGTAAGACAGAAGGGGCACTGAGGGGCTTCAGGGGTCAGTTACTTGCCTACTGGTTTAGAATTGTTTTTGCATTATAATAACTGGCAGAACCACACCAGGGTAAGCCAGCTGAATATGAGTATTTGATACAATAATGTGCAAAACAGAAAAAGGTCGTTGACCTCATGGATCTCACAATACAGTACAGGAGATCGATAGTGCTGAGATCTGATTGTGTCCCCCCAAAATGCACATATTAAAATACTACCCACCCCACCCCCATAGATGATGGTGTTAGTAGGTGGGGCCTTTGGGAGGTGAATAAGTCATGAGGGTAGAGATGTCATGAATGGGATTAGTGCTCTTATAAAAAGACCCCACAAAACTGCCTAGTCCTTTCTGCTATATGAGGTCACAGAGAAAAGTGTTCAGCCAGGAAGACAGTCCTAACTAGAACCTAACCATCCTGGCACCCTGATCTTGGACTTGGAGCCTCTAGAACTGTAGCCATAAATGTTTGTTGTTTTTAAGCAAACCCGTGAAATACAATGTGACATGGGCTTTGAAGCCATGTATTAAAACCTTATATAAATGTTTTCTCCATGGAAGAGTACTAATTTTCTACATTTAGTACTGCATTTGGGTCACATCTCTATGAGGAAGGAATAGGCAAAGTTGATAGCCAAGTTTACAGAGTGATTTATGTGTTCCAGGTATTGTGCTGAGTGCTTTAAATATAAATTTAATGTTATCCACAAGGCCAATTGACCAGGAAACTAG
Source organism: Craseonycteris thonglongyai (assembly GCA_004027555.1). Classification (NCBI taxonomy): domain Eukaryota; kingdom Metazoa; phylum Chordata; class Mammalia; order Chiroptera; family Craseonycteridae; genus Craseonycteris; species Craseonycteris thonglongyai. The sequence continues at coordinate 5,567 of PVKE010026673.1, forward strand.
CAATATTGTCTACATTTTACAGATAGAGACACTGAGGCTCACATTGGTCAAGAAAAATCCCAGGATCACAAGTAGGAACCAAGAGAAGACAAATAACTTGCCAGGGGAGAGCAACCTAATCTCAGAGATGGGTAGCTAAAATTCATGTGGAACTAGAGAGATGTTCTGAAATGGAAAAAAAGAAAGAAAGAAAAACATGCTGATGCAAGACTCAGTGCATTTAAACTGACCCTAAACACCCCAACCACAGGAGTCAGACTGCAAAACATGTTAGCTTCTCAGCTCAAAGCCAGGCTCTATGGCCAAACTGTTCCTACTTCTTGGAATTGTTTTGACACTGAAATGTGAAAATTCTTAAAATAAGGAAGCAGGGGTAGAAGCTCCAAGGAATGTTAAAATAATTTGTGGCAAAACAGAGAAAGTTAAATATTCATTAAGTGATTTTCATTTCAAATGATTGCTTTACCATACCAATGTCTAAATAGTGGAGCAGGGAGAGGAGGAAGAAACTCTTATTAAATCTCTTTCCTGACGTTGCCACATAGAATGTACAGCAAAAGCCCCTGGGGGTTTCAAGCTCCTCCTGTGAAAGCTGGCATATGTGAATGCTGACATCCTACACAGGTCTCCCGGCTGCTCATTCATGCACTGGGACCAAGCTGGTTTTGCTAAGAGTTAGTATGACATGCCCTCCGGTCCCCAGCACTTACTTAGGGATCCTATGTATATATTTTGTCCCAGAGGCAGAGCTTTGTCCCGGATTATATCTTCATTATTTCATCTTCAAATCCAAAGAACAAATGTTGGATTCCAAAATCCCAGGAACTATCTGAAACCCAACTCAGCACATCTCCATAAATTAAGCGATGTCCTGCCTCAAATATAAGTTGTCATTTCCAAAAGTTGGGAGGGTGTGTGTATCCTGGCAGCTGTCTGCAATGAATGCCCTCTGCGCTAGCGTTCTGATTTACCTCACTAGCAGGATCTGTTTCTGCTCTCTTGGGCAGCCGGCGCCTAGAGTTTCGCTGCAGAAATTAATCCTCTCACTCACTACCTTTTGGAGCAGACTTCCTGTTGGTTTCCTGGGAGAATACTCTCAACCTGCTCCAAGTTTTAATTCATTCACATAGTTGATTCGTCAACTAGTCATTGAACACTTATGTGCCAGGAGTGAAGCTAGATGCACTGATGGCCCATAAGTGAATAAGCAGTCAAAAGAATTGTACCCTTCAGATGTATTCATTCTTTCATTATTAGTACATCTTTAACATGTTGCCCAGCAGGAGGCAACTGATGTAAGAGTACCCTGGAAGCACTCACAAGCTGACCAGAGTCACTGGTGTGGAGGGTGCGGGGGAATACTTGCAGAAAAGAGAACTTTTGAAAAGAGAGACAGAGAAACAAAAACAGAGAGACTGAGAAACTCAACAATGCAGAGCAGGCCAGAACAGACCTGACTGAACCTGGCAAGAGTCAGGGACACCTGGAGGCACTGTTGCCTAGAAGGTGGTGTCACCAAATCCAACAGGGGGAAATGAGAAATAAATTAAAGCTAGAGAATCCCAGATCATAAAATGCATATGCCCCCAAAAGGTTGTTGAGGTGGGTCAGCCATATCCCTCCTTCACTCCAAAGCACTGGCTATGGAATGTTAGGACTCCCTGTGGAGTGCCTGAGGCTACAAGACGCCAGAGGGTTAGCGTCCCACACTCAGGGCATGCACCAGTAAGGGAGACACCACAGTCACAGAAACGTGAATTGTGAGAGAAGTGATTCCTTAAAGTCATCTCTCACTTGAAATATTACAATAATTTCTTCTCTGCCTTTTTTGTCTCAGATTCTCCCTGCTGCCCTCCGCCTCTAGTTCATTCTCCACACCTGAGCCAGGGTTATGGGCCAAGTATCTGCTTGGAAAATGGCCTGCAAGGGTAGTTCTCACACTGCTGCTCATGAGCCATCAAGGTCAATTTGAACCTCTATAGAGACTGAATCAGAATTTCTGGAGGTAGGGCCTTGGAATCTGCACATTCAACACGTATTAGAGCAATAATTCTTAATCACACTGCAATTTGAAAAGTAGCTCAGGGACAGAAAAGTTCCTGAACAGAGAGCATAATGAATCCTAGCCCGTCTTTCTAACCTCATCTGAAACCATCATAATACTCCCAGCCTCGTGCCTTAATAACACAGGTGCAGTCCTTGAATGAGCTAGAAATTTTCTCTCTCCTGTGCCATTTTGTATCAAATCCCTCTACTTGGTATTCCCACACCCTTCTTTCTGAGTAAAAACCCTATAAGTGCATATACATAAGTACACATGTACACACATACACACTGTCCACTTGGAAAATTCTGATTCATCTATTAAAGTTCAGAACAAATGCCATTATATTATCATTCTCCTGGACTTTTCGACTCCTGGTAAAACCCACTAGTCTCTCATTGTGCTTCTGTAGCACTGTATACATTCTATTTTGCTTCACTAATCCAACTGTATTATAGCTTTGAATTTGTGTTAAGTATCCACCCTCCCTGTACACACATACACACATGCACATGACTCCTTAGGTTCTCATGGTATGGACTGTATCTCATTCATCACTAAAGTCCAAGTGCCCAACACTTAGTGAGTGCTTTACAGATCTTACACTGATCTGGGCTACTCAAACCATACACAAGCAGTGTGTAATATCTTTCTCTGCACATGCTGATCTTTAAAAAATATTTACTTCTTCCTCTAACTTTCAAGGAAGTCATACATGATTGAGTATTTCAACTAATGAACAAAGTATATCCCACCATTTACTTAAGACTTTTAAAATTTCTCTAAGTTTTTTAGTTATCTCTTTAGAGGTTTTACATGTCTTTTAATACGTTCATTCCTAGGAATTTCGTGGTTTGATGCTCTTATGCTTTTGTTTCTGTTTTCATATTTCAAATTCCAGTTATTTGTTGCAGACAGGACTGCAGCTAACTGTTTTATATTGAACTTGTCTTCAATGACCTTGCTAAAGTCATTACATTTTAATGTTAATTTTAATAGTGTAGATTCTTTAAATTCTCTATACAAGGTCTGTCTGGGAAAAAATCAGCCATAAACGCCTCTATTTTTTATATTACATGGCTGGATACTTTCTGGACAGCCCTTGTATATAAAAATAATAGCAGTTATTTGTTTCTTTCCCCGCTCTTATACTTTTATTTTTCTTGACTTATTATACTGGTGACACCTAGAATAAGGCTGAATCAAAATGGTGATAATTGATGTCATTGTTTCATTCCCCATGCCAGGTAGAATACCTTCTAAAATTTCACAGTTAATAATGATGTTTCTCATATTTTTAAATGCTGAGTTTGTTTTTCATTTTAGCCATGAATGGGTGTTGAATTTGATCAAATATCCTCTGTATCCATTGATATGATCATTTGATCTTTCTCTTTTGTAATGCTTATATAGTAAATTACATCAATTTTCAGGTGTTAAGCCCAACCTTGTATTTCTTTCTTATTTTTGGTTTTTGGTTTTTGTTTTAAGATTTATTTTATTGTATAAGAGAAGATGAAAAAGAGAGAGGGTGGGAAGAAGGGCCCAGAGCAGTCTCCATGGTTATACATCATTAGTTGTGAGATAGTTTCATTCCATACAGGTAGATGTGGGGCCACACGGGGCAGGGACTGAACTGGAGGACTCTGCATGGAAGGCAAGAACCGTGGCTGCTGAGCCATCCCAGCAGCCACCAGCTGTGCCACAGTTCAGTGTATGGGTTTGCACAGGCCAGGAATCAAACCCCAGACTTCACAATTGCGAGGCAAGCGTTCAACTGCTGAATCTATCCCAGCATCCCCAAACCTTGTATTTCTAAAATAAACTCAAATTAGTCATAATATAAAATTAGTTTCACATGCTGCTAGATTCATTTTGATAATACTTTGTTTATCATTTTTATACACATTAACATGAAAGACAATAGCCTGTGAAATTTTTTCTTATATTACCTTTGCCAAGTTTTGATATCAAGTTTTGTTGAACTCATGGGAAAATTTGACAAGTGTTCTGCCTTTCTACTCTGGAAAGTTTATAATTCAACCTTCTCCAGTTTAGCCAGAGATAGATGTTTCTCCCCTTTTCTTCTCCCATACACACCTTACTTTTGAGAGGAGAACATACTGAATAAGAGGGTAAGGTGGCTGAGATAATGCAAACTTCAAGGACATGGAACACCCACAAAAAAACTGACTTAACAATAAGTACCAGCTTTGCATTGTGTGTCCTGCATTATTATCATTTATATGGGAGAAAGCTTTATCCTTGGTATTTTTTAAAGATGTATTTTACTGTTTTGACAGAGACAGAGAAAGACAGAGGCAGAGAGATATAAAGAGAAGGGGGAGGGCTCAGAGCATTCTCCATAGTTGTACATCATCAGTTTTCAACATGGTTTTGTTCCACACAGGTGGGTGGGGGCCATGCAGGGTGGGAACTGGTTTGGGGGCCTCCTGCATGGGAGGCATACCTCCTCAAGCTAGGGGCCAAACCAGGGGGCAAGAACTAAACTGGGGGCCTCCCATGTGGGAAGCACACCCCCGTTCAGCATATGTGTCTGTATGAAGCAAGCATTTAATCTGCTGAGCCATCCCGGCTTCCCTTATCTTTAATATTAACGCGTGAATAGACTTAACATCTAACACTATATTTTATTACAAATGTTATTATATAGCATTGCCCTACCTGTTACCTCCTTCAACCAGTATGCATACTCTTCAGTTACATGAGATACACACACAGTATTTAATCCTGTGCTACTATATTCAAGCAGTCCTTCATTGTAGACTAATGGCATTCTGACCACATGCAGAATGACTTTATAAAGTACCCATTTCAGTATAAATGCAGGCTAATATTCAGTTTTTAATGGAAATCCTTTCAGAGAGTTTTGTCATTGTTAATTTGCCTGATAAGCACACTTTTTGTTGGTTCTCTTCTGTCAAAGCAAAGTTTAGAATAGAGTTATTCACAGTACCTGGCAATGAGTAAGTGACTAATAAATACTTGTTAAATTAATTAATTAATTATGAGGGCCTGGAAAGTTACCCAGCCTCTAAAACAAGAGTTGGCAAACTACAGCCCAGGAGCCAAACTCAGCTCATTCTCTGATTATTGAGGGAAATGTGTATTGGACACAGCTATACTCATTTATTTATATTCTCTTTCAGAGTTTAATGTTTTCTGCTTCCAGAGCTAAATAGTCACAATACAGATCATATGGGCCACAAACCTAAAATGTTTCCTATCTGGTTCTTTATAGGGTATGTGTGCCAATCTTTGCTCTAAAACACAACATTTACTAAATAATTGGAAAGTAGCCAGAATGCATCCACCCCAGGGAGGTCTATGCAAATAAAATCTGCTCCAATTTACTGGTGAAGGCATAAAGAATGGTACCAGAGGTGAGATGTTGGTGATAAAAATAATGACTGAATTTTTTTCTTAAGAAGGTGTGGTCAAGTCTTTTATCAAAAGTCATAATGTGAAGGGAGAAGTCTCTACAGCTAACACACGTCCTGAATTGCTTTGTATTGTGCAGCTTTTCCCCTGCTCCTGAGAGGCTTTGGTTAAATCTCTTCCTGAATTTCAGGACTTTCATTGCCTCCTTTTTCAATAATAGGATTTCATTGAACTCAAATAAAACAGTGGCTCAAGGCAAGGTAGATTGTTAAGAGGATTGAGGCAATTCAGCAGATGCCTGGGCTATAACAAAGAGCTTCTCACATACAGCTATCCAAATTTCTTTCTTCTTAAAATGAAGAATCCCTGACTCTTGAACCAAATTGGTTAGTAATTTAACATGCAGCCAACTGGAAATTCTACAATAGTCTGAAATGCCTAAGCAACATTTGTTTTCAACTTCCATTATCCCTCTTCCCCATTAAGAAGAAAACTCTTATTAGTAAGAATTCTAATGTCACTACATTTTTATAACACTAAAGTACAAAGCAAATTGCACAAAATCAAAACATATATTTAAACATTAATGGGGAGTGTTCATAATGCAATTCAGTCTCACCTCATGATGTGATACACACAGGATACCAAGATAAAAAATAAAAAAAAAGCATGTTAAAATCTGAATCTATCCAGAAAACAAAACCAAAAACAATACATCATCATAAATGATACATATCAGTCTTTTGAAAGCCAACAGAATTTATAAATTAATGAGTCCCTTCTTTTATGGCAAAAGGTGGTTTGTTTGTTTGTTTGTTTTTGGTCATTCAATATATTTTCTTAAACATCACGTTAAATTGGTTGACAGATTTTTAGTAATGCAAAATATAGTTCCAAAAACCAATTATATGTAGGAGTACAATAATTAAGAATAATTAGGTACATAAACAGAGAATAATTGGCCATACAACAATCCAGAAAGTCTGACAATATTATTTACTAAGCATCCATTGTTTTCTAAAGACTACATTAGAGACATTAGGAAAATGTGTATAAAACAAAGATTAACCAGTATATTTCATTCTAAGAAAAATATTATAATTCAGGTTTGTACAACAAAAAATAAAAATGTGAGTTTTGGGGTTTTTTTTAATATTTTTTTCTGAAGGGATTTACTATGTTACTTGTTCATGATAATAAGCAACAGTGACACATCACTTTCTAATTCATAAAATTTTTAACTTTCAACTTTTTAAGATAATCTGTGCAATAAGAAAAATATACCTTAGAATATAAGCTTTTAAGCCATAATTTCAGGGGAGGGAGAAAGTAAAACTAGGGAAGAATATTTACTTTTGCATGCCCCAGAAAGACTTGTTCTAAGAACAAAAGGGAATAATGGAAGGGACACAGAATTCAGGTAGAGAAGAAAGAATTCTTAAATCTCAGGCTTGTGTCCATCTATAAAACAGTTAACTTTTAAGCCTTGGGTGCTTTCTTTCTTTTCTTTCTTTCTTTCTTTCTTTCTTTCTTTCTTTCTTTCTTTCTTTCTTTCTTTCTTCCTTCCTTCCTTCCTTCCTTCTTTCCTTCCTTTCTTTTTTTTAAGATTTATTTTAATGTTTTTGACAGAGAAACATAGACAGAGAGAGACAGAGAGGAGAGGGAAAGCCCAGATCAGTCTCCATAGTTATACGTCATCAGTTTTCAACCTCATTTCATTCCACACAGGTGGGCAGGGGCCAGGCGGGAACTGGGCCAGGGACCTCCCACATGAGAGACACAGCCCCTCGAGCCAAGGGCTGAACCAGGGGCCTCCTACATGGGGAGCTCACCCCAGTTCAGCATATGGGTCCATATGGGCCAGGACCAAGACTCGATCCTCAGACCCTGGGCTGCAAAATGAGCGCTTAACCCTCTAAGCCATCCCAGCTTCCACCAGGTGCTTTATTTCTATAAAAGAATGGAAATACAAGACCATGCCTACTTCAGAGGGTTCTTGTGAGGTAAACATGAGATAACACAAGTAGATTTGATTAACTGAAAAACATCAGAGAAATCCAAGATGGCAGAATATATAAATGCTATGCTTGCCTCCTCCTGTGAACACATCAAAATTACAACTAAATTATAGAATAACCAACCTGGAGGATCTTTTGTAGTCTAGCTGAACAGAAGTTATAAGTAGGAATGTACAGAAAAAGCCACGTGGAGACTGATAGGAGGGCCAGAGACATGAAATGGGCTGGCCCCAAACCTCCCTGTGGCGGATCAAAACTGGGAGGGACATCTCAACCACAGAGGTTCCCCACAGAAGAGCAAGGAACCCCAGCCCCACATGAAACTCCCCAGCCCAGAGTCCTGGTACCAGGAAGAGGAGCCGCCATAACATCTGGCTATGAAAGACAGTGGGGATTTTGGCTGAGCAAGTGGGACAAAAGGCTGTAGGAAACCCAGACATCCTCTTAAAGTTCCCACACAGACTTGCCAGCAGGTACTCACCTTGGGTTCTGGTGGAGGGACAGTGACTCAGGGAGCATTGAAGACATGCATGGTCAGACCAAGGTGTGTGGCTTCAGAACAAAGGCTAATAGACAGTCACCATTTTTCCTGTGAGAGGTCCTTCTCCCATGCAGCCAGCAGGCAGGTGACATTTTCCTGCTTTGGGCCCTCCCCCACACCCATGGCCACATCTGAATCTGAATTGGTCTGGTGAGTTCTGCTTGCTCCCCCAAATTTGTTGTACCACAGGAGGCTTTATTGGTGTGTAAACCTATGGCAGCCAGCATCTAGTGGCAGGCCTCTGATTTTCCTGGGTTTGTGTGGAGCTACCTCAGACCCAGTACTGGTGAAAGCCAGCCTCAGTTCACAGAACGACTTCTATGCACCTCCAGATCTAGCACAGGGAGCAACCAACTGTGGTTTGCTTTGTAGCTTCTACCAAGTACTCCTCAGTCAGTCACAAGCAGTGGCTGACCTGGGCCTGTACCAGAGCCCCTCCCAAGAGAACCAACATGTGTGGAGGCTGACTTCAGTCCACAACAGAGCAACACCCAATTAGTCCCACAAGAGGCATACCCAAAGGGCAGTCTCAATAGGCACCCGAGCCCACTGGCACAACCCCCACTTCCTATGATAAGAACCCTACACAGCAGACTATTAGCTATGGACATCCTCAAATCCCACATCCAGTCAGCCTGAGGGTCAATCCCACCCACAGACATGCCAATAACAATCAAGACTTAAATATATTAGGAAGGTATATACAACCCACACTCCTGGAGCACCCAAGGCAAGAGACCAGGGAGACTGTGCCACTGGGCCCTACAAGGCACCTACTACGTAAGGCCACCTGGCAAGACTGGGAGACGTAGCGGATCTACATCTACACAGAGAGGCAGTCAAAATAAGAAAATAAATATGTCCCAAATAAAAGAACAGGAGAGGGGAAGCCAGAATGGTTCAGTAGGTAAAGTGCTCACTTTGTAGCCCAGTGGGTCCAAGGATCAAATCCTGGTCCTAGACCACGTGAACCCATGTGCTGGACTATGGTATGCCTCCCATGCAGGAGGCCCCCAGTTCAGTTCTTGCCCCCCCACTCTAGTTTGGGCCCTGGCTTGAGGGGGCATGCCTCCTATGTGGGAGGTCCCCAGCCCAGTTCCCGCTCTGTGCAGCCCCGCCCACCTGTGTGGAACAAAGCCATGTTGAAAACTGAAGATGTACAACTGTGGAGACTGCTCTGGACACTCCCCCTTCTCTCTGTCTCTCTCTGTCTCTGTTTCTATCTGTCTCTATCAAAAACAATAAAATAAATCTTGAAAGAAGAAAGAAAGAAAGAAAGAAAGAAAGAGAGAAAGAAAGAGAGAAAGAAAGAAAGAACAGAAGAAAACTCCAGAAAAAGAACTAAACAAAATGGAGGCAAGCAATCTATTAAAGACAGAGTTCCAAACACTGGTTATAAGAATGCTCAAGGATGCTCAAGGAACTTAGTGCAAACTTCAACAAAGAGAAAGCAAGCATAATTAAGAAATGAAAACTGTAAAAAAGAACCAGTCAGAATTGAAGACTACAATAACTGAAATGAAGAATGCACTAGAAGGAATCATCAGCAAACTAGATGAAGCAGAGGATCAAATTAGCAATTTGGAGACAAGATAGTAGAAAATACCCAATGAGGAAAGCAAAAAGAATAAAAAAAAAAAAAATTGAGGATAGTATAAAGGACCTCTAGGACAACATCAAGCCTAACAACATTTGCATCATAATGGTTCCAGAAGGAGAAGAGAGAAAGCAAGGGATTAAGAACCCATTTGAAAAAATAGTGACTATAAGCATACCTAATCTGGCAAAGGAAACAAACATACAAACCCAGGAAGTGCAGAGAATCCCAAATAGGATGAACCCAAACAGGCCCACACCAAGACACATTATGATTTAAATGCCAAAGGTTAAAGACAAAGAGGCAACTAGTAACGTATAAGGGAGCTTCCCATAACATAGTCAGCTGATTTCTCAACAGAAACTTTACAGGTCAGAAGGGATTGACACAAAATATTCAAAGTGATGTAAAGCAAGGATCTACAACCAAGACTATTCTGCCCAACAAACCTATCATGTAAACTCCAATACAGATAAAAAGCTTTCCCCAAAAAAGAAAAATCTTAAGGAATTCATCACCACCAAACTAGTATTATAAGTAATGTTAAAGGGACTTCTTTAAGACAAAAAAAAATTTTTTACCAAAGATATGAATAATAAAATGGCAATAACTATGTATCTATCAACAATTACTTTCAATTTAAATGAATTAAATGGCCCAATCAAAATCATCGGGTGGCTGAGTTGATAAAAAAATAAAACCCTTACATATCTTGCCTACAAGAGACTCACTTCAGATTAAGACACACACAGACTGAAAGTAAAGATATGGAAAAGTTATTTCATAAAAATGGCAATGGGGAAAAAAAGATGATGTAGCAATACTCATACCAGACAAAATAGATTTTAAAACAATGCCTATAACAAAAGACAAAGAAGAACCTAGTAATCCCACTTCCAGATATTTATTCAAAGAAACCCAAAATGCTACCTCAAGGGGATGTGTACATCTATATGTTCATTGCAGCATTATTTACAATAGCCAAGATGTGGAGGCAGCCTGAGTGTCCACTGATGGATGAATGTATAGAGAGGAGGTGGTACATATATACAATGGAATATTGCTCGGCCATGGAAGAGAATGATTTCTTGCTATCTGCAGCAGCATGGATGGACCTAGAGGGTATTGTGCTGAGTGGGGTATACCAGGCAGAGAAAGACAGGTGCAATGTGATGTTACTTATATGTGGAATCTACAAAACAAAACAAACAAAACAGAAACACACTTATATTATACATACAGAAAACATTTTGGTGGTTGCCAGTTGGAAGGGGAATTTAGGGAGTGGATGATAAAGGAAAAGAGATGAAGAAGTACAAATTGGTTGTTATGAAGTAGTCATGGGAATGTAGGATATAGCACAAAGAATATAGTCACTAATATTGTAATAACTATGTAAGGTGTAAGAGGGTACTAGGTACGGTATATTGGAGTGATAGATGGGAGGTGGTAGAGGGACAGGGTGAAAAAGGTGAAGAGATTTAAAAGTACAAATGGTAGTCACAAAACAGTTATGGGGATGTAAAGTATAGCACAGGGAATATAGTCGATAATATGGTAACAGCTATGCATAGTCGAGGGCAGGGTCACTTCTTAAATTATACAAAAGTCTAACCACTATGCTCTGCATGTGAAATTAATATAAAATTATATAGAATGTTAACTGTCATAGAAAATTTTTAAAAGGGGGGAAGGAGAAGGGGAATAAGTGGTTCAAATGTCTAGGTATAAAACATGTAAGTCATGAGGACATAACATGAAGCCTGAGGACTATAGTCAATAGCGCGGTGATAGCATAGTATGGTGTCAGAGGACGGGTGGACTTACCATGGTGATCACTTCCTTAGGTATGTAAATGTTGAACAGCTATGTTATGTACCTGAAACTGCTATAATATTGTATGCAAGCTATTTTTTTAATAAAAAGAGCTGATTCTGGGTGGTGAGCACATAAGGCAATGCATCGATGATGTAATATAGAGCTGTACACCTGGAAACAATGTCATTGTTACCAACCAATGGCACCTCAATAAATTTAACAATAAAAATATATTTAAAATTAATTACTTACAATAAAACAGTGATAGACAACATCAAGAAAAGATCTTAGTCAGTTTGGGCTACTGTAACAAATGACTGTAGAATTTGGTGGCTTAACTATAGTAATTTATTGCTCACAGTTCTAGAGGCTGGAAGTCCAAGATCAGGATGCGTCAGGGTTTGGTTCTTGGTGAGGGCTCTCTTCCTGGTTTGCAAACAGCCACCTTAACTTCTCTCCTTGTGCTCACATGGAAGAGAGCAGAGAAGAAACAGTCTCTTAAAAAGGTACTAATCTCATCATGAGGGCTCCATCCTTGTGGCCTACTTAAAGGTCTCATCTCCAAAGACTGCATCGGCGATTAGTTTTGTTTTGTTTTTAAAGATTTATTTTATTGTTTTTGTTTTTGTTTTTTTATTGTTAAATATAAATGGGTGACATTGGTTGGTAACAATCAGATAGTTTCCAGGTGTACAAGTCCCCATCACATCATTCTTGCATTGCACCATGTGTCCACCACCCAGACGATTACAGTTTTAAAACGTGAATTTTATAGGGGGACAAACATTCAGTCCATAGCAGATATTAAAAAAAAAAATTTTTTTAATTACCAACTACACTTTGAGAACCTTTCAAATCATACTGTGGAGAGTTATTTCATTTAGTTATGCTTGAGGCCAATTCTAGCCTTAAATCAGATGTTCAACATTTTAAAAATAGAAATATTCAGCTTATTTGACAATATCAATGTGCATTCTAACAAGCTGACTTTATATAGAAACTTTATTGATAAACTGTGTTATAAAATTGGTCAGTGATGCAAAGGAATACACATTTTCATACATCAGTGGAAACTGATGGAGTATAATTACAGAGCAAGCAGTTTATAAATAAAGAACAATTTAACAATGTCCACAGGACCCAGACATACAGTCCAGAAATTTATCCTATGAGTGCCCTTGCATAAGTACATTGTTTTTATTTTCCCTGGGTTATTTTTTTTTTAATTGTTTTTGACAGAAAGGAAGATACAGAGACAGAGACAGAGAGAAGGGAGAGGGTCCAGAACAGTCTCCATAGTTGCACATCATTGGTTTTTCCACTTAGTTTCATTCCACAGGTGGGCGGGGCTGCACAGGGCAGGAACTGGGCCAGGGTCTCACCCCGAGGAGAACTAAACTGGGGACACTCCCCAGTTCAGCACATGGGTCCACACGGGCCAGGACCAGGATTTGATCCTTGGTCCCCGGGGCTGCAAAGTGAGCGCTTAACCCACTGAGCCATCCTGGCTTCCCTCCTAGGGTTTTTTTTTTGTTTTTTTTTTGACAGAGAGAGAGACAGAAAACTGAACTGGGGGCACTCCCTAGTTCAGCACATGGGTCCGCACGGCCGGGACCGGGATTCAATCCTGGGTCCCTGGCACTGCAAAGTGAGCGCTTAACCCACTGAGCCATCCTGGCTTCCCCAACCCCCTGGGGTATTTTTATAAGTATAAAAATATTTATTATAAAATTATTCTAATAGCCAAGATTGGAAAAAGAAATGATTTTTAATAAATTAATGAATATATGTTTTATTAATAAGTGGCTACATTAATTATATACATTCCCACAACAGAATGCTCTCCAGCTTTTATAAATAATAATGCAACACTCTAAACTTACAGAGAATAGCCTCTAAAAGACTGGTAAATGACGAAAACAATATCAATTGTTGCATAATATAATACTACTTGAAGGAAAAGAGAGATATGTGTATGTGTGTTTGTGTATATGTGCATGCTTACATAGACCACCTCTGGAAGAATTGTATACGTAAATGGTAGGTAGAATGGTTGGCATGAGGCAGGGAACTGGGAAATTGGAGGGTGTGATATAAGAAGATTACACTTCACTGTATACTCTTTTATTCATTTTGAATTTGGGTTCATAAACATATATTACTAAAAAAAATTATTTTCTGTAAATGAAATTGTGAAGTAAGACCAGCTATTACAATTTCAAGTTATTTTACTGACTGTTCATGGATGGAACATTTAGAATAATTCACAACTAATAAAAAATATATATATTACACTTTCTTTTTCAGAAAATCTAAAACATAACAGTTCTTAGTTTTCATGATGATTTTCTTTGTTTCCATTCTGCAATGCTGATTTGTTTAGAAGACTAAAACTTCCCAACTAGATTATCAACTTATTTGTAACAAGCATTTATGAATTTTCCAATGGCAAAAAAAATAAATGGACAAAATTTCACATAGGTTTGCAATAGTTCCAGGCTGTGTGGAGATCATAGAAAAGTGGTTTCCCTTAGAACCTGCTGAGATGACAATAGAAAGAAACAGAGGTAAAATAATCCAGACAGACTCATATAATCCTGGCTAGGACTCAGTTCTCTCAAGGACGAGAAGAAGGCTATGGCAGGGATGCTGGAATAGCTCAACAGGTTGAGTACTTGCCTTGAAATAACAAAACCTGGGAATCAAATCCCAGCCCTGGCCCCAGCCCATGAAAACCCCCATGCTGAACTGGGGCACGCCTCCCATGTGGAAGGCCCCAGTTTGGTTCCTGCCCTGCATGGTCCCATATCCACCTGTGTGGAGTGAAACTGTGTCAAAACTAATGATGTAAAATTGTGGAGACTGCTCTGGGCCCTCCCCATCTGTCTATTCTCTCTCTCTCTCTCTCTCTCTCTCTCTCTCTCTCTCTCTCTCTCTCTCTCTCTCTCTCTCTGTCTCTCTCTCTCTCTAACAATGATTTTTTTTTTTAATTCAAAACTAAAAACAGAAGGTCATGACAAAAATAGCAGATTCCCTTATTTTGCCACAACCTTGGAAGTGTGCCAGCATTTTAGCTTGGGGACCACTGGGGAAATGGTCGGGAGGTAAAAAGAGTATAGGCCAAAGTTTAGGACCTGATTATCAATGGGACAATGGACAGGGTGCCCCAATGATGGCAGATCATATCTGTGTGTCCTGGCCTATAGGTCCAGCCTATCTGGTCTGATGTGAAAAGAACAATAGCAAGAAAGAAAAAGGAAGGGAGGGAGGGAGGGAGGGAGGAAGGGAGGGAGGGAGGAAAAAGAAAGGAAGGAAGGAAGGAAGAAAGGAAGAAAGGAAGGAAGGAAGGAAGGAAAGAAAGAAAGAAGGAAAGAAAACTAAGGAGAAAGAAAACAAAGAAAAGGATAGAAAGGAAAGGAAGAAAGGGAGGGAGGGAGGGAGGGAGGGAGGAAAGAAGGAAGGAAGGAAGAGAGAGAAAGAAAAGAAGGGAAGAGAACAAAAGGGAAGGAAAGAAAAGAAAAGAAAAAAGAAAAGGAAAAAGGAAAAGAATAATAACAGAAATCTCCAAGCAGTTTGATATTGGCATGGTCTGGTGCCATTTGTAGGAAGAGAGTTTCAATCTAATTTAAATTAGAATCCTACTCATAGCTAAATTTACATGACCCTGGGACAGAGTCCTCACGCAGGGAAAAAGAGGTGGGAAAACACGAGGTGAGATTTTGTTACTTGTCTGTAAAATAGGCTCGAGAGCTGCAGCCTCAGCATAAAGCAGGCAACCATGGAAGATGTAGGGGGAAAGGCTGAACTCGGTGAGCAGCCGGGAAAAGGGCTCACCCCAGACATGGGACCGAGAAGTCAAGCAGCCAGACTGAATGCAGACCTCAGTCATTAGGAGAAAAAGTGTGAGTAATATCTAAGTCATGATGCTTAATGCCGTTTCATAATTTTATTTTTCTTTCTCCAAGAACTCAATCTGATGTACTCCATTACTATTACTGGACTAATAACTCCAAAGGAGTATCTCTAAGCCTGTTCTAGCATGCCTTCTTCAGTGCCTCTTTCCAAGGTTTGTTTGTTTCTTTGCTTGCTTGCTTTGTTTTCTACAATAACTACAAACCAGACACTTCCTATGAGATGGTTCACCATCATTTTAAACTCAACATGTCTTAACCCAAATGCAGTATCTTCCCTGCCCTTTCTTTCTCATCACCCCCTTCCCTCCCTTCTCCCCCACTCTTTGTTCCGTCACTATTCTATCATTCAAATTTAAAACCATCTAACTGTTTTTTTCCGCCACCTTCTTAGAAATCTGGAGTCACAAAATGCATTAATTTATTCAAATATCATATTCCATGCTAGACTAGAGCCAAACTATGTTGCAGGTACCATCCTTCTTTAAAAACGTACTTTCACTCTGTCCATTTCTTCCTATTTCTACCACAAGATAGGAATTAGCATGATTGTTATAGTCCTGTAAGGAAATGAACCCAAAGGACGCTTATATAATCTATTCAGTCATTACAAAAGCTTCATATCAGGCCTCCATGATTCTGATTTTACTCCTAATCTGTTCCTATCCTGAGTATAACGTATTTCCAAGTAGGCACTGCATTGTGATTGCCTGGTGTTTAACTGCCCCCGACTCTAGACGTACTTTAAGGGTAGGCCCATCTACTATTGTAATCCCAGAACCAACCTTAGTGTCTGAAACATACTAGCATACACGACAATTTGTTTGATGAATTCTCAAAAACTTTCAATGCCTCCCTATAACTGGATGCCTCAAACTTTTATATCTCTGCTTAGTTCTCATGGCCCTTCTTCCTCTGACCAAAATTCATCTGTTTAACTCTATCACTGTTTTGTCTCCTGTGTCTCTGAATCATTTGGGCTCATTTCCTTACGGCCCTATAACACTCATGCTAATTCCCATCTTCAGCTGCTTATTTACAGTGCTATTGCCTGAACATGTTCCCCTTTTCCCTCTCATTCAGAAGGTCTTAACTCAGAAGTGGCAGTTTTTCCAACTAGAGACAGGGGGATTGCCAAAGAATGATGACCATTCCCCTCCCTGCCTCCTCCAAGAAGAATTAACAGCCTCTCTAGGTTCCCAGAGTCAATGAAAGGACAAGGTCTTTCCATCTCG